>KN486694.1:138010-159925 GCA_000787095.1 Periophthalmodon schlosseri
GCTTTTGGGGTAGCCTCAGCTGCTCCCTCTCCAGTCTCCTTCTTGGTCTTCTTGAAGGAGAAGCCGCTGAGTTTGAAGGACTTTTTGAATGAGAAGCGTTTCTTCTTCTTCTTGGGTGTCTCGGTCTCACTGGTGGAGGCCTGGCCTTCCTCAGGTTTGGCTTCGGCCTCAGGGGCTGGCTCTACTTTGTCTGCCTCTGTGCCATTCTCTACAGGGGCCTCAGCTTTGGCCTCTCCGTCCTCTTTTGGAGCCTCCTCGGCAGGAGCACTGCCATTGGCATGCACTTCCTCTTTGCCTGCTTCAACAGCAGCATCACCGTTGGCTTTGACATGGCCGTTCTCCTGAAACAAACAGACATAGTACAGATGTTGGTATAATGTGGTCAACAGCTAGCCCACATCACCACATTTTCAGCTCACTGATGGAGAGGCTACACTGACACTCCATACTCCCTGCTATAGTCTGTATCATGGCACTCATATAAAGTCAACAAATAATAAAAAAAAAATCTTGTGGTAATATTTCTATTTAGCCTATACCACGTCATTTCTGCTCTTGCACAAATCAAATACTATCTCCACGTCGCCGATAGTCTATGAACGTAGGCCTCCACCATGAAAGTAGTAATGTTTTGTTATTACAAGTTAGTTATTGTTGCTTTTCGCCTCTGTGTCAGCAGAGGGCAGCGCTACTCCACTTTTATGCATAATTTAAACGACAGCTGCGCGTCTTACCAGACAGGACCAACACTAAACTCAACGAGTAGCCTACATCTGCCTGTGAACTGTGACAAATCGGTCCAGTGCCCCGGCCACTGCTGCCTCCCACTGAGCACCCCGCACTCCACCTCACGCCCCCTCCCATGGCCCAGTGCCCCCGCTCTCAGTCCCGAGCCCACAGGAGCAGCCTGGAACAAAAGGCGTGGTGCTCCGTAGCCTTTGTTGGCCTCGGATCTCAATCAAGCGCTGCAGAATAAAAAAGCACTTCCCCATTTATGATTTAGTTAACAACAAAATCCTTTTAGGCTCTAATTGTATCCAAGCATTCCCAGTGAAAAAGCGCACCAAATCAACTGTTGCTCCACGTCTCTGTGCCGCTTATTTACTGTGCCCACCTTTACGCGCGTTTGGCACCGCTCAGTGGTTTACCTGCTGTCCGTTGGTTTTGGCGGGTGAAACAGCTGCCTCTCCGGGTTTTTCAGCTGCCAGCTCGGCTTTCCCAGTTGCCCTCGCTAGTTGCGCTCCCATTCTGCTGCCGTTCGCTCCAACAAAGAACCCTGAGCAGGCGATCCAAAGCGAACAAAGACCCGAGTCTGCGTGATAACGGGGAGCCCCTCGCTGCGTCCCCCGCTCTGCTCTCTCTCAGCAGCCGACAAATGAAAGCACGGTCCCGCGGTGGAGGAGGATGAAGAAATGATAAGGCCCGGGCGAGGAATATTAAAATCCGACGTCCAGGCTGCTAAAATGGAAAATCCCTCTTGCTGCTAATAAGATGCGCGTCCAACGCCCAAGTGCACAGATGAATGGGACTCAAAACGATGACGGCATCACAGCTGAGAACAGCCAATGACAGGCTCCGCTCATCAGGAGGGCGGAGCTTCAGGAAAAGGGGGTGAACAATGAACTGACAATGGGGTGCAACGCTGCGTTCAAGGCACAACGGTCCAATCCTACAAATATTACCCGGAAAAATTCTTGCTCTGTCTTCTCATAGGACTAGTGTTAAAAAGTGCAGAAGAAGCATTATCGACGCAATCACTGTTAAGATCCACATGCAAAATGTTTCAACCCAGCATTTTTGTCTCTGGAGATTGGTGAGTTGTTGTTCTCCCCATAGTCCCTGAAAGTGCTTTGCTCAGAGTCTGCATCTTGAGTACTCCTGAATCTTAGCACATTATTTGTTCACTTATGGAATGCATCAGTCAAATCTTGTAGGTGTAACCTTTTGTGGTTAACCTATCTTCGGTTTAACTAGAACTATAGAAGACGTGACTGATTTCTGATTGGTCCAGCAAGACAACAATGGGTTTACAAATGAGGAATTAAAGCTCCTATTTACATTTAAAACCCAATAGACCTACTTCTGTTGTCTGTATTATACGGACTCTTGAGTTATGGTCCTGTTCTAGCAATTTCAATGTAGGTACATAAGTTATTACAGAGTGTAATATTGTCACATGCATCACCCTGTATCGTATCTCCCACTCACTCGATTACTTAAATGTGGATTCAATTAATTTGCATGTCTCCACAGCTCTGGTAAGATTCAGATATGTGTGAAGCAAGCCACCTTCAAATACTTCTTTAGGATGTGATGGAGACACACAGATCACAGCTGTATAAAGCCCCAAACTAATTATAGCAACTGGATGCAAGCAAGAACAACTTTTGTGTTATGATAAAACAGAACTTTGTATTAATAATCACATATTAAAGGCAACGCTTAATAGGCCTACATAATAAGCGCTCAAGTGAAGGTGCATTACGTAAATATTTCGGTGAAGGGTCTGCCATCTGCTTGCCACTATGTGTTTGTTATTGCTTTGCCTGGAATGTTGGTAAATGGTCACATTTTTATATAGTGTTTTTTCACTTTCAAGGAACTCAAAGCTTTTTACATCAAGGAACCCCCCACTCATTCACACACACAGTCATATACCAGGTGTATGCAGACACCTGTTCAACAGTATGGCATTAACTCTATCTCCATGGAGACAAGGAGGTCACATGTCCAGACCGAGTTACAGGTCAGATCTGTGTAGAGGTGATCCCACTCACTGAATGAATGATTTCAAGTTATTTCTTTAGCAATTAAAACAGCTAATTGGAAAATAATGCAAGCTATTTAATGGAATACAGTGCAATATTCCATGTACTGTTACTTCAAACTATTATTATTCCAAAAGTTGCAGAAAATGTGACAGCACTATCCATAAATACGTGACTAAAAACTACCTGGCTGACCTCTGATTTTGAAATCTGCAGAGCTCTTGTTGATGGCTTGTGCTGTGCCCATGGGGGAGGTGGAGAGTTGGAACACGTCTATTCCATTTACAAGTCAAATGTGTGAGGGGGTGGGAGGGGATGTATAGGTGGGCTTCCTGTGGCCTCCTGCTGCTCTGTCCTAATGTTATCAGTGCAATGCAAAACAGCCCAGCGGGACACTCACCTGACATGCAAACCACCTCTGCATCTGCTTTGACTGAGTAAGCCCCGCCCATCAGTTCATCGCCATGGTTATAACTGAAGTCAAATCACTTTTCAGGTGTCTCCATGGAGATGTTATTGCTTTTTTCCTGAATGTTTGACAGTGTTGTTTTAAACATAATCTATTATATCAATTTTGCATTTGTTCAACTGTTTTATTGCTGGAAAAAGACATGCATTTTTACTGTGAGCTGGCTCGCCTCTCCACACATCTCACATGTAACTTGGCCTGGTGGATTCACCTGCTTGTCTTCATGGAGATACATAAATTTAATTCCAAGCAATATCAAAGCAATATCATTGAGACAAGCAAGTAGCAAACCCTCCACATGAAATATGAATGGGAAAAACGTACACTTTCAGACAACAGCTACCGAAAAGTGTTTTGAGTTTTTGAGCATTCAAGCAGTAGCACTTGGAATATTGTTCATTATCTAAGAGAACGTCCAAATGATCTCCAAAAATCTGTCAAGAAATGTCTTGGAAAAACATCATAAAATGATACAGAAACAAATTCAATCCCCTTATTGTATACAAAAATGTGACAACTCTTTTGTGCATCATTTCTGAATAAAAGTGTTTATTGCTGAAGTGCTGAAACCTTTTTCCTTAATAAAGTCTAAATCCACTTATAATCCACTAATACAGGACCAAATACCATTCTTCTGCTCTCATATAGCATATCATATAGTACCCCCTTATAGTGTTTCACAATACTGGTAGTTTGCATTTTTATTCTTTAGGTTATGTTCTTGTGTAATTATATTGATAGTAGCACTGAACTGTATATTCCTGATCAGTAAGAGCACATTTGTGGTAAATCTCTGGTTGTTATACAGTACTTGTTTTGCTAACGGTGTTTACAGGAATAGTCTGGTTCCCTGTGGGAAAAGACTGACTCAACTTGCTGCTAAGACCCAAAATTTGTCCCTGTGGTTTTTGAACAAAAGCAGAGGAACCCTACACCGGGACACAGAGAGGTGATCCCGTTTCACATAAGCCTGGTTTTGTTTGGAAGGGGAGCTGCTGCTCTGGTCCCAGGACATGTTTGGGGCGTGCCTATAGCGGGCAGATGGTCACCCCCCTCCTGGATCAGCTCTGCTTTGCTGCTGACTCCACACTGACTTCACACTTGGCACACTCTAAGATATTTGCATATGTGTAGCATTGTTGTAAACATGGTCGTTGAGGATAGAAGGGGCCATCAATTCCAGGCACGGGTATAGTCTATTAAAACAGTATAAAGACCTTTTATCACATTATTGTACAGATCCACCTGTTAGTTTGTGGCTGTAGTAAATCTGTACAATGTAGCCACTGTTAAAAACTGGACTTACACAGGACGTGTTTAAAAATACTGTACAACTATTTATGCAAGTCATTCCTCAATGTTTTCCTCAATGTCACAGTGTCTAAATCACTTCTCTTTAACGGTCTATGTAAAAAGAGATTCATGAGATTTCTCTCTCTTTTATACATTTAGTTAGCTACTTGTAGCTGGATGGATTGTTATAATCAACAATCGATACAAGCCCTATATCAAGGGGAACCTGAATTGTTCCTTGCTTAGAGAATTGACAATAGAGGACAACTATGGGAGTGTCATGGCCTGTTATAGCAGTCATTACAGAGGCTGCTTTACACAGTGGCATAGTGACAGTTGCTACTGTCTCACAGCAAGAAGGTCCTGTGTTTACTTTCTGAAACAAGTGGGGACTGTTTGATATCCCTACAGCTTCCTGTTTGTTTTACTGTTACAGAAATATTACCAAAATCACTTTGTAGTGCAGAGGACTGTCAAGCACCTTCTACAAACCATACAGTCAACTTTAAATGTCTTGTTTTAGTGAGAACATGTTTTTGGACAGAGCTCATGTGAACTCTATCTGATGTGGTCTGCTGAGCCATAACTCTTCTTGTGAGAGGACAGTGGTTTGTTGGGTCGTACCAAGTACAGCTGGATCCGGGACTATTATGTGTCAGACTGTGGCCCTGCTTCATGTTTTTGGCCTGCTCTTTGTTGCGACTCCGTGGACATGATACTGTCAGCACAATGAGCTCCTTCTCTTCTGACTGATGGCAGGAAGCTGTTGATTAGCCGCTGCTCTCAGGCCCCTGTGCACTGCTCTGCTCTGTGGGAAGCCACTTTAACATAGCTCCCATCACCAGCACTTCATGTCACAGACCTCCGGGACCCTCTCGGGATAATCACGAGCCTGTTCCGCTGCCCCTCCGCCTCTCTTGGCTGTGGGGCTCATGTACATTTTATTGTTGGAATGTCGGAAAGTCATTGTTGTCTGCTTGAAAAGGTCCTCCATGGTTCACAAAATGGTGTTCCCAGCCCTTCACATGGCATAAGGCAGAATTCACTAATTGCTCTGGTTTTGGAATGTCAAGGGTGTGCTTAGAGTGACCTGGGACTTGACTTCAGTCTCATGTCTACAAAACAAACCATTCTATGAAAAAATGCACTTGACACATGGGAAATGGTCAGTGCAGATAAAGGAAGACTGTTGAATGATTTTTTTTTCTGTGCATTTGATTAATTCAGTTCCACTAATCCAAAGCAGTAGTAAACATCTGTGTAGCACCCAGGAACCCTTCCAGATCAAACCCAGGACTGTACACTATGTTTACATGCACCGGTAACTCAGAGTACACTGTTTTTTGTCTCACTTCTCCAGATACATGCAGGTCAGGGGCAGCTTGTAATTTAACATTAGCATTAAAACTGTGTAGCTGTAATTGCTAACAAAAACAGCTGTCATACATATTACCACACTTTTGGCAAAAATATATAAGCTACACCTCATTTACATTTGAACACTGGGTTATCAAACACGATGAAGCTCCTGCAGTTTTTACTTTCACTTTTAAAGTAGTGGTAAGTAGTATAACAACAAAACACAAGCTAATCCATGGCCACTGTAGTTTGTCATTGCTGCTGATCTGAAACAAACATGTCAAATATTTTCCTGGCTGTTTCTTACTCCATGCAGTTGAATTCCTCTCCTATTCTGTTCCTAGCGTGATGAGACTATGCTGTTACATACAGTGGGCATCCAAGTACACACATAATTCTCCAGATGTGTTATTGGGATCTGGGAGATTTGAATTGAGACAAGTTTCCAGGTTTACATGCATTTTGAAAACCCTGTTTAAATTGGAATAGGCCAGATATCCGGTTTTCCTGGTGTGCATGTAAACATATGTCCAGGAGTGCCTTGCTGCTTGCTGTAAAAATCTAAAGAAAACCCACACAGACACGTGAAGAACATGCAAACTCCCCATAAAAGCCTTACATGGTCTGAGCATAAAACCCGTGACCTACTTGCTGCAAGCGAAACACTCTGCTTACCACTTGATCATGTAAAGTGTATTTTATTTGTCGGATTCCTGGTATTAGTGAGTAAAGAGGCTGTGTTACTTTAGATGAGTCAGCGCTTCAGGAAAATGCCCCTCAAAAAGACACACATGGAGACAAATGAGGATTAAACCATCAATTCTTTCTTGGAGGCGAGAGTTCCAGCTCCTCATTAGCATGTCCTTTGAAGGCCCAGAGGAGAGGGAGGGTCTACAGAGGGACAGGAATAGAACATGTCTTTGTGTAGCACTAGATCAAGAATGAGCAAAGTGCAAATGAGTTGTTCACAACTTCACCAGAGATACAACTGGAGTCCAGGAGAAAATCTTATGACTCATTTTACAAGTCATAGCATTAAACTTATCTATCTTAAATATATTCAATAAAGGGGGGGTTTGAATTGCTAAAAACTACCTTGAAAAAACATGCGTTGTTACTGTGTGCGAGTCTACCTCTTCACAGAAATGACTGGTAAACTGGCCCAATGGCATCACCTGTTTGTCTTTAAGGAAATAGATATTTTGACTGCTATGTTTTGCAACACTCTAGGCAAAGCAATACCATCTCCATAGAGACAAGCTGTAGAAGTAGCTGATTTTGCACCAGAGAAGGAACACATCATGTTTTGTCCCTTGGGTTACATGCAAAATATCTATACTTCAATTCTCTGAAAAAAACAAAAAAAAATTGGTTAATATTTATGACTAAAACAATGTACTTTTTAACCTTTCTAGTACATGATCGCAGTTACCATGGCTGTAAAAGATATGCACTGACTTATGCGTGTGATACCTCCCTAAGAAGCACCTGCTGAAATCTCTATGTCAAGATTCTATCTGAAAAAGAATCCAACCAGCCCATATATAATTGTGGGCTCACAGTAGCAGTGGGACATTAGTTACTATTGTTCCGCAAAAGGGAATATGTGAAACCTGGAGCGCGGGCAGCTGTGGTCGCAGCTGTCTGCCTCTGTCACACTGGCACTGGGCCTGTCTGGATACATGATGATTTCTGCAGGGCACCTGTTCAGTCTCAGAGTAAATGTACCAGGCTCTCCTCCCTCCCCTTGGTATCCTCGGGCGAGAGGTCAGCCGACTCAAGTTCCCCTTTTACTTTGGTTAAAACCGGCTTTTCCAGTCTGCTGCTGTGTAATATAGAGAAAAAAAGTAGTGGTAAGAGTTAGAGAAACCAATGTATACATCACAGATCACAGTCCACAATCTATATATTTTTTGGTCTGTTTTTTTGGGGGGTCCCACCGGAGGAGCTGGAGGAAGTGTCTGGGGTGAGGGAAGGCTGGGAGTCCCTGCTTAGACTGCTGCCCCCATGACCCGGCCCCGGATAAGTGGAACAAAATGGATGGATGGGTCTAGTTTCAATGTATTTATACTTAATAAATACTTTATAAGACATATTATACTGATGTCTCTTTTCATGCTATTTCTGCTACAAGATGAAACACCCAACTCCACCGCAGCAGCAGAAGCCTCCTCAGCCTCTCCATCTTCTTTCCTAATTCACTACAATTGTCTAGATTTTTTCAGTTTGTTTTGGCATTAACAATGAACAAATCTTCAGCCATTTTTGGATAGCAGTTTAATAAATTGGATTGAAGTTTCTGTAAGTGTTTGTAACTCTTAAGAGATTAGCCAAATATATTGTTGATCATTCAGCTATTATACAGTCAAGAAGACATTTGTGTTTGACTTGCTTCCTTTTTCACCAGTGGTTCCTGGAGCAGATCAGTCACGCATTGATTTAGTAGCTATATACGCCGGAAGCCTCATGTCATAACTATAGCCACATATATTGCAACCAGCTTCCTCCTTGCATCACTGCCGTCTCCATTATAAACATTCTAAATAAAGTCTGGATAGAATGTTATTGTAGATTCAAAATTTATGTCAAGAGGGTTTGCACAGACTGGCTGATTCCATAATATTGTAGAAAGCAGAAGTGATGCAGGTGAAAGGCCACATGCAGAAGTTGTGGTGATGTGTTTCACTTCTGCTGGCTCCATTATTGCTTCACTCAGCAGTGCTCTGAGGCTAACTCTTTGATGTGTAGCTGAGCAATGGCCACAGTAAGTTAATCAAAATAACATTAACTGGCACCATCACAAAGTTAAAAGGACAAAAGCTCTCAATAGGAAGCTGGTCCAGTTGTCTCTTGTCCGCACAGAGGAAGTGTGTTATCAATCTTCATCAACCAGCACGAAAACATACTTAAAGGTGCACAATGTAACTTTTCTGTCCACCAGTTGCTCGTCTCCATGGAGATGTTATTTGCCTGCAACGTCCCAAAGTATTTCATCAAACTTGTCCTTTTCTCTTTACTGCACAAAAATATGTTGAAAAACATTCATTTTTACTGAGAGTGAGTTTCACAGATCTGACCTGTAGTGGTGTCACCTGCTTGTCTCCATGGAGATAAATAATGTCATGCTGTGGTACATTCTATCTAGGCAAAGCATATCCATGGAGACAGGCAGGTGGTGGCCCCACTACTCCATCATAAAAGTTACATAACGCAACTTTAACTTTCACTTTTCAAAAATGTATTTTAAAATACATGGTGTTCCATTGTACTCATCCAACCTTCAGCACTGGTTTGGATTGTATAGGATAAATTTATACCACAAAAAACTGTCTAAAATCGGTATAGTCAGTTTGCACACTGCATGACCCTTGATAATCATTAGGAATCTCTACTTCCTTTTCAGGGAATTTGTGGTTGATTTGAACAAAAGAGAAACTTAGAAGAAAAAAAACATGTGGTCATACCGAGACATAGTGGGTGTATAGGGGAAGACAGCTCATGCTGGGAATAGTGATGTACTTTCGACAAGTGTGGACTTTTTCATCTCTACCCCATCTGTATACAAAAAACCCAACTTGAAACTAAAATTTATGACACAATATGGTTTTTACATTAAAGTTCCTATATTACTCAAAACTGACTCTTGTTAGATTTAAGCCATGTTAGAATGTTGTTACATCATCTCAAACACACCTGGAGTTGAGTTTAGTTTCACTCACACATGTTTGAGGAACCCTTTATTATTAGTCTGTCTACATCTCCAAAGCTCAAAATGCTCTGTTTCACCTTGTGATGTCATAAAGTGGTAGTTAACAGCTACCTTTTACCTTTAGTTTAGTAGAGATTGGCAACTCCAGGGCTGAAATCACCCAAATGATTCTAGTGAAGGTGTATGTATGTTTAAAAACATAGTGGAGCACTTCCTATATTACCACATGACATCACAAGATGGAACAGAGTGTTTTTGGTTTGAGAGAAGAACTCAGCCTAAATATGCAGAGTTTGTGTGAAAGAAAACACAACTCTGAGTATGTCTTTGATGAGGACACAACATTGTAACATAGACCAGAAAATGGCCTAATGTGCGCCCTTTAAAGTCAGTGGCAAAATATTGGTTTATCATAGTCCAGTGTCCATCCAGCCTACATCAGAGCAGCCCCATGCTTGGTACTCCCCACACTGGGCCTATTGTAACACATAGCACACATCTGTACGCACTGCTCTGACCTCCCTGTGATGAGCCATGTTCAGAGGTCTTTTCATTCACATGGTAGTAAACAGTGCATAGATAGGCCTTGTGTGTGGGATTACAACTGTAGTCATGGTACAGTCTCCCCAGAGAACTAATCAGAACTGCTGGATGTTAGTGTTGGCCGTCACACACAACATTACCAATAGTTGAGATGAGGCTTGCATGGCTAATTGAAAATCGGCAAGTTTGTGATTAGATTGAACAGATAATACAAGACACATAATGTAAAGATGTCAGGATCCTCCCTGTTGCTGTTTTCCCTGTTGTCTCCCCTCCCTTCTGTGTTGTCTGTCTCTCCTCCCACACTTACCTGATCTGACAGCTGGCTCACCTGGCTCCCATTTCTCTCATTACCTGCAGTATAAGAAGCTTGGTTTTTCATCCATTCCTGATCAGTTTGTCGTTGACACTGCTCCAGTTAGTAGCTGTGTTTGGCTCTACAAGACATTTTTGTACTACAGCTACTTTGTTCTGTTTCATTATTTTTGGAAGCTGTCTGCCTGTCTGTCCCCTACCTGTCTGTATGTCTGCCCGATCCTTACCACATTTACCTGATTACTAGCTTGGATAATAAATTGAAAAATAAATTGAAATTGAACTACTTACAAGTTATATGCTACTTTTAGGTCCTAAGTAAAACCGTGACAAAAGACTGACAATAATATAATAGGTTAAAATTCTTTTTAGGAGTGAAACCCAACAGTCAAAAAATATAAATATATAAATGAATGAATAAATAAATAAGAATAGAAAAAAATATGTAGAATGCAAACTATAAATATTTAATAAATCGTTTTGCCTTAGTTACTGATATAGGCCTACCCTGCATGTGTTTCATAATGCTCATATTACCCAGAGCATCATTACGTTAATAGACTTAAATGAATTGTCCGGTTAACCATAAGCAGTGCCCTCCCATATCATTAGAGTGATTTCCCTGAGGAGCACTGAGGGGCGGGTCCCGTATGAACTTGACTGCTCATAGGCTTTCTGCGTCTAAGACTGACCACTGCTGACCTCTGCGTTTAACCTCCAATATAAAGTAATTGAGAGTGCGGTAGGTGGGTGAATAACACGATGCTTTCTCTCCCTCCCCTGGGTTTAATCCAGGCATGAGAACTCCCAAAGGACTCCACAGTCTCTGGCCAATCAGGATTTGAAAAATCATGGTTACCTTGTTTGTGTTAAATGCGCTGTACCAAATTTTTCTCTTTAAAATGTGAAAAACAGAACTGATATCATGAGCAGTTCCTCACTTTGTTCACTCATTCCTCGCATCCTGATTATTTGCAGTGTTTCACAAGTTGGGGGCCAAAGCAGAGTTTCGCTATCATGGTAATGCTAACAACAACTAGCTAACAGAGCATAAGGGTTACTTTCTGGTTCGTGGACGATAAAAATGCGTTATGATTACACGCAGACAGCTCACAATCTCTATTTGACCCTAAGAACTGCTTTTACATTATATGTGCTAGAGCGGAACAACTTTTACTTCATTACATAAAAAATAGTACCCCTTTAATGCCTTGTGAATGGAGGAGTGTTTAGAGCACTGCCAGCCAAAGTAAGCCTGATCTGTATGTAAAACAATCATTAACATACAAAATGTGCTGCAGCTTACTTGATTCTGTTGTTTCCCCTTAACTCTAGATAAGTTCAACCAAGAAGTCGCTATCGGCCAATCACAGCCTACTGCCTTCACTTCCTAACCAATTACCTCCAAGCTATTCCATTCAAGTAAAGACGTTTTGCACACAAACAACTATTCTATGGCCTCATTTGTGTGCTGAATCCTACTGTGAAAGAAAATCGGGTATAATTTGCCTGCCTTCTGATAAAAAAGATCATATGGAAATCCTAAACTCTGCCTCACCTCTCTCTCCTGTGATTACGACCTGTATCTTATATTATTTGAGCAACAGTAGTTTTTTTCTATTCTTGTTTTGTATGTCCACAGGATGTAAAAATGTACACATGGTAAACTGTTATGGCGTTATTAGCAAACTTTTTTTTTTTCCATTTGTTCCTGGGAAGGTGTGGCTCACTATTCCACACACAATGCAAATGAAATCTAATCTTTTCAAAACAAGTCTCCTCCTTCAGCACGTAGCTTCCTCTGTGGTGCACAAACACCATGTTGTGAGGACTAGTTGAAAAACATTTGCAAAGATGTTGAATTATGGTGAATTAGAGTTATTCTTTTACCATCTCTATAGCAAGTTGGTGGGTCTAAACTATAGTACATTGTTTTCTTGTATGAGTAGTTAAGTTAAGATATGCATAACTGGAATACTAAGTAGGCTAAATCAAATATAAGCAAAGAGGCGGCAAAAAGAGCAGATTCAAAATAGTGTTCTGACAAAATAATATAAAGTAATCTCTGTGTAATCCCTCAGTCATCCAGGTCTGATCCATAGTAAAAGCTCAAACCAGACAAAAAGTTGTCCGGTTGGCAGATTTAACTTTTAGCTTTTACAATATAAAGTAATATTTCTGCACAATTCTACAGTCCTACAAAAAACAGATTTTGAAGCTCAAGACTAGGGATGCACCGGTAGCGATGCTTGTGTCAAACATCAGCGCCAGTTGTAGACTGTATAAAGAAGTGGACTAAGTGAGTGTGACGTCACCCATAGCGTTCGGCTCCAGTCAAATGAAGCTCATTGAGGCTAGAGCAGTTATAGGGGTGAATTTGGAGCCGAGTTCCATATTTGGAATTCCGACCACGAGTATCATAGCAACCAAAGAGCCAATCTGGAGCAAAGCTGCTGAAGGTAACGCTCCTTCCTGCCCGCACCGCTGGTTTAGCAGGGAGCGGGTGCTTAGCAACGTTCTCAATCAAACCTGTTGCTAACGCTAGCGTGAGCGACCTCGGGGAAAGAAGGCGCCTAATTTGTCTGTTATTAATGCTCATATCTTGAGTTATAATAATAATAATGCATTTTATTTATAAGCGCCTTTCAAAACACCCAAGGACACTGAACAAGATAAAATTAGATAAAAGACATATAAATACAATGGACACAATAGCGAAATAAAAATACCTGGGTCATGTAGAGTGGGTTAATACAAACATTTTAAGACAAAAATGACGAAACTGACAGCAGCAGTTACAGAGAGGGGGGCAACAGTTTTCTAATGTAAAGTGAATTGGAGCCAGAGTCGATGGAGCCGGAAGTGCAGCCCATGATCACTTCCTATTTAGAACACAGTGGCTAGCACGTTAGCTATGTCCATTTATATATACAGTCTATGTCGCACCAGCCAAAAAATGCATAATAATGAAGAAAAAAACATACATTTCACATATAAATTGCATCTGAGAATAAGTCGCACCCCCCGGCCAAACTATGAAAAAAAGTGTGACTTATAGTCCGGAAAATATGGTATTTACTGGTCATAGTTGGTCCAGACAGTCTTAGAATGTTTGAGCTTTTATTTACACAAAGTTGTAGTATCTTGAGGGATAAATAACAGCTACACAACACAATTTGTCATACGTTATAGACAAATAAAGTAAATTTTTAGTCCCTGCACTGGTATCGGTTGATATCGGGTATTGGCAGATGCTTAAAAACCATAGTATCAAAATCAATATCATCAACATCAACAACATCCCTGCTCAAGATATTTACAGGCACATTTTAGCACATTTCTGATAGATTTCCATAATATCCTCTGAATACAGGATAATGCATAAAAAAGGGAAAAAGTCATATGGCCCATCCCCATTCTACAATAACATGACCCTCCCTACAATAACTCTACCGTGAAATTTTCAATATAGCTACATCCCTTTGAAATACGTCTTACATGTTTTTCTGTTTTTTTTTTCTGTGGTCTCTGCCCTGTCAGAGGAGACAGTCGAGGGGCAGGTGGCGCACACACAGAGCAAGGCTTTGTGTGCTGATGTATGGTCCATACGTGTCCCAGGACATGAAGGCCGTCTTTATGGAGAAGAGGAGCAGCACTGTTGTCTCCTACACCACTGTAACGGAGCGCTTATCTGTGGAATGTGAGAACGCTGAGGGGACTTTACACAGGCTTTTATACAGGGATTACAGTATGTGTGAGGTCACCAGAGTCCTGTATAAGCATTGCACACCGAAACAGATGTGGCATGTTTGTACAGTAAACAACAAACAAACAAACAGTTCTTCAACCACAATTCCACCAGGAGATACTTAACAACTGATACAAATGGATAGATGTTACATGAACCCTGGTGCATAAATCATGGAGAAGATGAGAGGCTGAAGAGGCTGATGGACAGGAAGTGAGAGGTAATTCATTTTTATGCTGCCTATGCATTGAAGGGTGAAGCTAACAGGGATAGGCTGACATGCCAAAGTATAGTTTTAAAGTCCATATTATTGAATGGATGTTATGTCACTTTAGCAGATGCGTGGAATTTTAAACATATTTGAAACCCTATAGTAAATGTCTTCTCCAATGGTAAATTTAAGCACTTCATTGATATATTGTCCCCTTAGAATTATACACAGTAAAGTATGAAGTGTAGGTTTAACACTTAAAGAGTTATTTTCAACACTGCTACTGTGAACATATGGCCCAGTTCCCTAAAGTGTTAAGTTTACTCTTGAGTTAATTTTACAGAATACATTTTTCAGAGTTAGTCCAACACTGGACAGAGTCAGTGTTTGACTCTGACACTGTGTAGTGTGGAGGAGCTTTGACACTGTGTAATATTAACTCTGAATCAACACTTTAGAAAGTCATCTACAGACCACCGGCCTCTGGTCTAGAGTTATACACAAATAACTCTAATTATCGTTAATCCTACTTGACACTTTTTAAAAATGCAGTTTGTGTATGCAATGCTGTAAAAAGTAAAATAGTGACTGTGGCATACCAGCTTCCAAAAACTCTCCCAGACCAGATTTTAACGTATTTCTGTTCTTTGTCTGTTGTGGCTGCATCTGCAACAAAAGGAATAATAACATTAGTACAGATCACAGAGTGAAAATGTAAAGTATTTCTTACTGTGTATCTAGATTATGTAATAATTTACGTAATCTAAGAACACGAACAGTAATATATAAAATCACTCACAATTAAGATATGTACTACTTCATTATCATCTTTCTGTTCTGCACACTCGTGGCAAACACAGAGGTACCTGCACAAAAACTAGCCCAGCCACATGTGTTAGCTTAGCCCCAGAAAGTGTAAACTTGTACACACCATTATGATTCAGGTTGGAAATCAATTGAAACCAATTATAAGCCTGATGAAACTATTAAAGTACATATTAAACACTTGAACTTGGGTTTGAAATTGCACCAAGTTAGCTTGGCCTAAATTTGCAGCATCATGATCGATGTAGCTGCTATCCCATTAAAGATGCTATCTTCAGAGTAGAAAAATTCTGCATGGTTGTGACATTGTAGAGTGATATATTTTAGAAAAATTGCACATAGAAATGCAAATTTTGGATTAATGGCACCTCTTAACTAAGTTAAATTATAAGGTACATGACAAAAAATTCATATTCATATTCAGTACATCACAGCTTTAAGCTTCTACTTTCATGTTTAATTACAGATGTAATTCATTATGGTGTTATTTAATTACCACCAGCGTTGAAAACAGCAGAGTGAAGAGAGACAAGACCTCCGGGAATTGGGAACTGCGTGGGAACTGATTTGAACTGGTTTGGCACGAGGCGGGGTCACTTTTGGGTAAACTCTCATGAGACTCATTTTAAAACTGAACTGGTGTCATGGCTGCTGTTGTGACTCTGTTTGGTGTATGTTTAGTTTTACTCTCTTGAGAATTTACTGTGTAAGGTTCTATCTGACATTTTGGTCAAAATTGAGGTATTCATATAGTCTGTTCTTGTTCCTCTGTGTCTGCTGTACACTATATTAATTATATGGCATTTGGTGCTTTTTTAAGGATTTTATGAACAAACACAGATGCAGTTTTAAAGGTTCAGTTGGCATTATAAGGTTTAATCTGTCTGAACCAATCTGAACACAGAATAAATTTAAATTGACCAGTCACAGTCAATTGCTTTGGACCGTTGCCATTCCATCCTTGTTCTGTTACAGAAAACAGCATTTTTGGTATAAAAAGGACATTTCAGCCCAAATATCAGGTACATTTTGATGTATTTTGAGTGATTATGAATGACAAACATAAAATCAAAAGAAAGTTGAAGTTTTAATCTTACTTTTAATATATTTTACGCAAGTATAATGCTGTTAGCTGTTAGTTTGTTAACTAACTAAAGACTGTTTCAAGTCTAGGGAGCACAGAAAACAAAAAAAAGAAATAAAGAAGTTGAACAAATTAATATCCAATAACTTTTATTCATGATAGAATAGCAAAAGTTTATTTCTACACTTTTATTTGGATCATATTGGATACTTTATTGTTAATTGGTTTATAGGTTATAGCCAACAGTATAGTGTTGGATCATAATGCTTCTTGGTAGTAATGTCTTTTTGCTTGTCCCAAACTTCCCCAAATTTTTATATTTTGTTCAAGATAAAGTAATATCTAATAATATAGTGTA
Source organism: Periophthalmodon schlosseri (assembly GCA_000787095.1). Taxonomy (NCBI): domain Eukaryota; kingdom Metazoa; phylum Chordata; class Actinopteri; order Gobiiformes; family Gobiidae; genus Periophthalmodon; species Periophthalmodon schlosseri. The sequence continues at coordinate 154,693 of KN486694.1, forward strand.
AAATGTGTAAACACATTCTAGTTAAACGAGATGGACGGAGTCTCAAGAGGTGACACTGTGTATTCTGAAGGGACAAACAGACACCAACCAAAAACCAAAACCAAACCATCAAACAGCTGATTCTGATCTAAATGTTTTTCTGGGTTAACACTGGAGGATAAGAGCTGATAATATGAAAAACCTGACATTAACTATGATTAAAAAGATTTGCCTGTTTGTTTTCTTACAATCATACAGGTAAGGCTTAATCATTTTAAATATATTAGTTAAATATTGTCAAAATGTTACATATTTGACTTTTACATGTGGTGCGTGTTCTCTAATAGTTGTTTGATTCAAATAAGTTGACCACTGGAATATGTTTTTGGCATGTTTTGGGATAGAACCTTACAATGAATGATGCTTTTTCAGAATTAGAAGGTTGCATAAAATAAATTGACCCCTTCTTTTATTTGTGCTATACAAGCTGTCAAAACTTTAAACTTAAAGAAGTACACAGAACACAGATAGAACCTTTTAATTCCAAGGGGACAATATGTTGAGTTTTTTGGTAATAAATGTGTAGTGATTTATCACTACACATTACACATCTTACCTCTCACCTCCCGCTGTGACCCTGTGTGAACTGTCCAGTGGATGGACAACACAAAGGACATGAGTTGTGGCACACCATGTTCTTTACTCTGATAACTGCTCCCTCTGGGCTTGGAAAAGGGACGAGCAGGTGAAGTGGGTAGTGAATCTGACAATACTTCCATATTAACTAGACAATATTCACAATAAAAGAAGATTATGCTTTGTTTTTTAACTGTTAACAGCAAGGAGTACTTATTTATATTATTAGAATTACAAATAAGATAAGATTTTAAAAAATGCATAAATGAATAATAAATAATTAACAATTAGCATCTTTTTAAATGGCTAAGTGACATCAGTGTCTACAATTTTTGAATAATCACAAGTTAGGAAGAGCAGTGGGCGGAGATAGGGGGTAGGTGAAAACTGAAATTTTGTGAGCACCCAATCCCCTAATGGAAAACAACACAGGATTACACAAACATGCAAGAATAAATCAAAACATAACTGATGAGGGAAAACCATACGAACCTGGTTAAATAAAAGTTGGCATAGCATAAGACGTCTCCTTTGAATGCCTCCATGAATTTACAAAATGCACGTCAACACAGGAACTTCTATTGAGGGCCGTGAATTCAATACGACACCCCTTGTTCTATCTTTACGGCTCTATAAGCAGCAGTATACAAGCAGAGAAGGAACAGAAATCAATGAACAATTACATTTCTCGCATTTTTTACTCTTATGAAAGCATACCCGGAGCCTCACAGTTACAACCCAGTGCCCTCTACTCTTATTCATCACACTATTATGGGCTGTGAATCAGAGGGAGCAGAGTCAATGACATACCAACCAAGTGGCCCGAGCTCCACCGCTCCACAATGCCTCTGCTGTCTCATTTTGGATGCGGTTTGCCCTCTGTCAAAAGAGCACAAAAGAACCACACAACTTACCAAGCCAGTATCCGAATGAACAATGACCATACTATAACATTGCGTGTATATGGACCGAGCAAATCTACATAGCATCATTTTAGATTTATCGTTTAAGATGAGCGGCGGTTATCTCAACAGCCAGATTTAGAAATGAAGGGAGTCTTTGAGGGCGCAGGTGGCGAGGAGTACAATTTGTCTTGCTTTGATGCAAAACAGAGGAAGGTAAACCAGTGATAAGAAGTATAGGGAGGGCTGTGTTTGTAGAGAGAAAGATATCTGAACATGCAAATGTGATGACTTCATGGACACAACTCATATTCAAATAGTGAATGAAAGAAATCTGTGTGCTGGTTGTGTCGCTGTGACCGATGCCATAGCAATTTGCATTAAGCTATCTGGCGTTGTTTTGACCGTGTATATAAAGTATAAGGACATTTTTCACATTTAGTTCACTCAGTTTGCTCATGAATGTGGTGTGCGAGTGAGTGGTTGTTGGTGGTCGGATAGGCCATTGGCACAGATTGGATGCCACATCATCCATGGGCAGCTGTGACCAGAAAATATGTCATAGCGTCCAGAGTAAATGAATAATGTCATGTTAAAATGGAGTATGTAACTTTCTCAGAGTGTTCACCACTGGCTTGTCTCTATGTAGAAGATATTTTTTTTTGGCCTAGAATGTTCCACAATGCGATGTTAAACGTAACTCCCTGGCAACAAGCAGGTTAAGCCACCAGTCACAGTTGCAGGTCAGTTCTCACACTCACAGTGAGAATGCACATATATCTTATAGCAATTAAAACACATTTAAATGAATAAAAGCAAGATGGATAATTAGAATGTAACGCTGTGGAACATTCAAGGCCAAGCAATAACTGTCAACTTCCCACCAGAAAAGTGTAAAAGTGTGTTCCAATATTAGATACATTTTAGTTCAGCTGTTTCCTCTATAAATTGTTAATTAAACAGTAGACTGACAGAATAAATCAATGGTCTTTTCAGAAAGTCACCACTAACATTAAAACCACAGTGATACAAGTGAGCACGTGCACAGCTCTGTCATTACCACAGCTCAGAGGATATATGTGACGGTCTAATGAAGAGGGAGCAGAGTGAGTCACCCAACAGCTGTGTTCTGATCCTCAACTAACTCTACCACCAGGTCCACAAGTGAACTAAATGAACCTATTAGATCCTTTGTTCTTTTGGAGCGAATTAAAGGCATTGCTTTTTTACCACCTTAAAACGCAACTAGTTTATTTTAAACAGTTTAGGGCAGGCCTTATTCCTCACTTTCCTACCACATGGTTTGGGGAGGATAAAAAAACGATATAATTGCAGACAGCACATGATTTCATTTTGACCCTAAGAGCTGCTTTTACAATTTATCTGAACTGGGGCAAAACAGATTTTCCATTATTAAATGTTACAGCCCTTTTAATGGACTGTAGTTAAAGGTATGTTAAAGTTGGATAGGGCAATGTAATCAGGTTTAACTTCTGGTTTTGTGACAAGTAGAACTCATGCCAAATAATCATCTTCTTGAATTTCACTTGCACCCCAACCACCTCTCACCATCTTTTTGTCAGTACAAATTTGTCAAGCACAAACTTTCATATGAAACATATTTGTGCAATCACCATGTGCTCTAGTCTATGTGATGCTGAAAGTGCAGTGTCCTCATATGGCAGAGACAGCCCTGTAGAGTGAGCTTATTGGCTCGGGGCCGGCTCTGTTTTTCCACTTTGGCAAAACTGCTGGAGACGTGGCTGCCCAAAAACCATGACTCAGGGAGATTTGTCTGGCTCTCCACACAGAAGCTATCCAGGACTCCTCTGATGGCTCAAACACACACTTATTCATGTTACAGTTGTCTATCAAAAGTTAATAGGCACTTGGAAATATGTTGTGAATTGAGGAAGTAAATAATCACATTTTATTTTATACTACGCTTTGCATTTTCATGATCAAGTACAATGGAACGGACTGTGTAATAACATGTAAGTATATCGTACTTTGTTTAGGGTCAAAGGTTGGGGTTACAAGTTATTACAAGTTGTTACACTGTGCGTTACATTCTTGTTACAGTTTTTTATACATTGTGTTTAGTTTGGGTTAAATGTTATTTAATACAGATTGTTACACAGCATTGTCTTGGGATTACATTTTATTACAGGTTGCTATATTATGAGTTACATTCTTGCTAATGTTATTATAGATTGATTACAGTTTGTCATCAAGGTTACATGCTATTACAAGTTGTATGTTACAATCTGGTGCCATAACATAACATGTTGCTAAACAGTTTGTTTATTACGTTCAGGTTACATGTTATTACAGGTTGTTACACAGTCAGTTGCATTCTGGTTACATGTTATTACACATGTTACACAGTTTGCTGCATTCAGGTTACATATTATTACATATTACATATTGTTAGTCCATGTTACAATCTGTTAACATATTACAGGTTGTTAGATATGTTGTTCAGGTTACATGTTTTTACAGGCTGTAACACAGTGAGTCACATTCATGTTACATGTTACAGTTTTTTATGTTCAGGCTACATATAACTACAGAGTCTTACTAAGTGATTTAGATTTGGACTACATGTTCTTACAGATCTTTACATAATGTATCAGGTGTGTCTGTGAAATAAAAAATATTATCAACAAAATGTACATTTGCAAGTATGTCACTGAGAGAAGATGTATAGGTTGTGCTCCAGACTTTAACTCCCTGGGAACACGAGCAGCTGGCACACTGACCTTGGGAGCTCTGACGGGGGGAGGCGCTCTGATAATGTCTGTTTGAAGCACCCGAGCAGTGGAGATTATCTGTGCGCCATGTTAGTGTTTCACACATTCAGACCAGCTGCATAAGGCCAGAGCAGCACTGACCATCTGTGTCCCATTCACAAATCAGAGATGTGCTCATGGCATTCTCCTCGTCAGTGTTGAAGTTAATATGGCTGGTCCGGCTATGTTTATTCAAATGGACTTAGTTTGATGTGTCTTTGTTTGAAACTGTAAGATTCCTCCTGATCTATGTGTACAGATACAGTGAGATTCTGTGTCAGGAAATACTGCAAGGATTTGGTAGTTTAAATTGCGTCTATGGAAATGACCCAGGGTCTCCGTAAGGTCACGGGCAGACGTTATATAGCACATATCGCCATATTATGCACTGAGCATGGAGTGTTGTATGGGTGAGAGTGATAAAGATGTCCACTGTTAAAGAGATTCATATATTCTGGTTAAACTTTGTTAAAGTTAGGAAATCAAATCTCATGTGATTGTTGCCCAACAGTAATTAGAAAACAAGATGGTACAGAACAGAAATGCCACTGAAGTGAGAACATTTTAGTCAGTTAGAAACATGTAAATCATTATTGATTGTTCCTAACCAGTCAGAACTCAAGAATATGTTTTTATCTGGGACAAAGGATGGAAATTAGCCTTTGCCTATAATCCGGTGTGTATACATTCATGTTGTATCATGTCTGTTCATTAGCATGCATTGTCTCATTCAAATAAATAAATACATCTATCATCCGATTGGGAATGGGGGACTCTTATAACTTGACTTATTTTTTCCACAATTGTGACCATTGGAGACCAGCACACAAAGGCTGTCTACTGGTGGTTAGACTTCACTGAGTTCTCCACATCTCTCTCCTGCACATAACTACACGCTTTCACATCAGGACAGAGGGGCAGGAA
>KN486694.1:160013-188195 GCA_000787095.1 Periophthalmodon schlosseri
AACAGTGGGGAACTCAAAATTAGACCAAAAACACTGACTCTGCAAAGGCCACACGCAGCCCTACATTCAAAGCCAGTACCCTCTTGCTGTGAGGCGAGTGCTATGACTACAAGGCTTCTGTGCTTGCAAATGTGTCTTAATACAAGCTACACAAAAGGCTTTTTTATCCACTGTGAATTCTTCTCAACTGCTCAGGCTGCAGAGGAAAGGTAGCCAATATTGCTCAAATAGAAGTAAAAAAAGTCAGAATTCATTACTGAAGTCTGTCTAAATCGCTCCGTCGTGCAGGTAGGTTCTATTGCAAAAGAAAATTGAATTCTGTCAACTGGACAAAAGTTTGTATGAGTAAATACATTTCACCGCTCATCCAAGTAGCTTCTTCTGGCCAGATTATATGATAGTCACTGCCTTAAACAGTATGTGTCTGAAACAAACTCATCCTAGTTGTTTACAGTAAGGAGCATTAGTCAAGTCCATTGAAGTACCATAAGGTGTGGACTGTCAGCTTTATTTTGCATGATTCACGTTCAAGGTCCTGACTTCCCAGAATCCAGTCAAAAATGAAGAAACTATACTTGGATGAATTTTGTCACTCTTAAATTTTCTTTTGCGATTCATTATTAACATTATACTGACCGTCTGGAACATTTGTTGACGTACTAAAGCTTACGACTTGCACTCTTAAAAAAGGAAAACAAGTCAAAGTAGACTGTTGATGATATTGCTTTACCTGCATACATTGCACTAAAACTACTCACATTTGAAGTAAATTCACACACTATAGCTCTGTCGCCTCAGGTCACATTACTACAGAGTTACTATACACATAAAATAGTGGGGCCGCGGCAGGGACCCGGTGTCCTGTCTGTGAACCCTGAGGAGAGAACTCTGAAAACTCCGCCAATGTGATGCAAGTGAAGGGCCCTGACGGCACTATCGCATTCCCTTCTATAGGAAAACACTGGATTATACATGTTATATATCAGCTCTTTGGGACACTGTGTCCTCATTTGTAGGATCTGGAGATGATGAACTGCCTCAGGTGGGAGACGGGCCAGAGCAGAATTTCTCTCTGAGATAAAATGCAGATTTTTGGGGTGAAAGTGTGGCTCGGGTGGTAGCGTAGTTGTCTCATGTCCAAGATTTGGGGTTCATTCCCAGCCCTTATAAGCGCACAGCCCTTGTAATTTGTGTCCTAGAGCAATATACTTCACCCATCTTGCCTAATAGTATGAATGCAGTGTGTTATTGTTTATTTAACAGTGATTGGGGAGGCTTTTGGCACAGATTGGTCATGTGTCAGTGGCTTTATTATTTGCTTGTCATGATCAATTGTTGGAACAAATGAATAAATGCAAATGAGACATGTAAAGTGATTTTGAGTGTGTATTAAAATTTGCACATACCACATCCAAATTGGAACTAAACTGGGATTAAAAAGTGAACTAAACTACTTCAGAACTAAACTGGGCTCAAACCAGGACAACTGTGTGTCCAAAAATGACACCGACCAATATATATATATTTACATATAAGGATGAAATGTATACCTGAAATAAGCAGCATAGGGATTAGATTGCGGGTTCAATTCCCTGACTGTTGGGATAATTTGCAGCTGTGTCTAGGTGGTTTTCCTCTATTAAGCATTTGGTTTCCCCATCAATCGGAAACATGCACCATAACTTTATCCTCCAGCTAGATATTCTTAACTCTAGATGGAAAAAGATCCAAAATAAACACCACACTGGAAGTTCAATCACTCAATCGATCAAGTCAGTATAACTTTATTTGTCTCTGAGGGGCAATTCAAGCCCATTGAGTAGTTAAATTACAAGAATATGCAGTAGGTGAGTCAACGGCAGAGCAGTTTGAGGGGAGTAAGAGTCCTCATGACAAAAGTGTTCCTCCTCTAGGTCCTGCAGGCTAAGCATCACAATCAGGGAGAACCAGAGACAACTAGAACAAGTTGATAGTTGTCCCAGTGGAATTAAAAAATTAAATAATTAAATATCTTAATCTTCCCTTTAAATACCACCATGATCATAAAGAAGATCATGTTTCCATGGTGAGAAGGTATCAGTGCTTTTGTCATTGTAGCTTGTAATATCTGTGAACATAATTTTGAGGTTATGAATGCTTGAGGTCTTTACATTAGACCGGGACAGAACTAAAGGAATGCTTCATGTCCCACTTCCACTCCAGAGCTGGAATGTGGTGGTTTTTCCAGCTAAACGGTAACAGCTGTCTGAGTGATGAGTGGGCTGGAGGTCGGGACAGTGCTCTGCTCATGTTTACCTTGGCCCTGGTTTGGTAGGAACACTTCAAACATGCTGTGGTTCTTTGCAGCAGAACCCTGGTTGGATTCAATTTCAGGAAAGAGGTGGAACCAAAAGCTCAGAACATTTCAGCAGCAGGTTTTATGTTAGATTACAGGAGGATTACATCTCTGCTGGAGAACATCTGATATCTATAAATACAGGCCTGGTTCTACACCCTTAATGCATCTAATCCAACAATTAAAGTAGTGACTATTTACATGGCGGTACCTAAAATCCCTGTTAATGCCGTCCAAGACTTGTTTTGTCATTTTGTTATACTTTTTATTAGGTAATCAAAATACACTCCCAGTCAAAAGTTTGGACACACTTTTTCATTTAGTGTTTTCCGTGTCTATGAATAAACACATATGTTTAGGAATCTGAATCCAAAATCTAAAACCTACAGTAGGCCTATTTAGAGTTATTAAACTTTTTTTGCTACATAATTTAAATTGAGGTGTTTCCCCAAACTAGTTGCTGTTTTAAAGTATTGGTAGCTTTAAACAATTGTATGTCTGAAGTATATGTCTGCAGTATTCGGACTATTGCCTTTCCACCACACCATAGTTTCATTAGCATTGTTAGCCTTGTACTGCGGACTGAAACAAGCTACTTTGTGCTTCCCACGTCTAAGCCCTATAAATGTAACCTTTTGCCGAATTTGTTGCATAGTTTCCTCCTATTACGGCCTGTATTCCGATTTACCTTTCCAAATTACAAATGCAAGTCCAAGTGGAAGCATGTAGCGAGACAAATGCGCTTTTCCAGTGCACAGGGGCAGATGGTGGATCGCTCAGAGCAGGTTGGACTGCGCCAGGCCTCAGTGGGAGAGGGCCTGATTTCATTTGCAGAGAACACTCTTATCTTCCACCGTTTATCCGCAAATCTGCTTTGTCTTGTAACCGCAGCTTTGGGCCATGGTCTGCAGTGAGAGCACCCTAACTGAATTATGTGATAACAGGGTTTGCCCAGAGGCGGTCTGAAACATGTACTGTCTAAAGGTTATGTTAAACAGTATTTAATCATGTTCTAATGTTACAGGATTTTTAAACGTGAGACAAAAAGTGCAGACCACAGACATGAAGAGAATCGGATGAGATTTAAAGTCTTTACGATCCTCCGAGTGCAAAGACTGCAGCGGGATATGGCAGCGAAGAGACCGTGCACCACAAGCCAAGAGTTATGAGCTCACCTCGTGTCAGCTGTTTCCCATTAACAGTAAAGCAACTCGCTTTAAGACTCTAATTGTTCAAAAGATCAGAGCATTGAGCCTCAAGTCAAAACGGTGTTATTATTGTTTGCGAAATGTGGTGCACTAGTTCAGATAAATGCGTCTAATGCACAGAATCCTGGCGATAACTTACACAGGAAGTAGAGTCACTATTGCTAATCTACATCAGCTTCACCACGATCCTCACTGCGTAGATTTATGTAAACAGAACCAAGTGAGGAACTACTCTCACCTTTTTATTTTTTAAAGAATGCTGGATTAATAGCTCTGTTTTGTGGACTGGGTGTTAAGTTCTAATGGATAATATGGATGAGAATGCTGCAGTTTAACTTTACTAGAGGTGTGTAATTAAGTCACCTCATTCTAAAAAGGTGTCTAATTCTTTTCTTCCTGTATCCTGCAGTGTGTGGCGGGCTTTAGAGTACTTTTTCACTATAACCTGGTTAACGTAATAATATTTAAGATTTTACAAAAAATGTGCCTAGTTTTTTTAAACTTCCAGTGAAGTTAAAACAATTTTCTTCCCGGTTGGACAGGGGCAGCAGATATGACAGTAGTAGAGAGTCCATTTCTGTTACCTAGCAAACATAATGTTAACAACGGCCAAAACTAGTATAAATTACACAATAGTTATGATTAGGCAAATAAAAATATAATTTTTATTTCCTTAAATCAATGTTTAATCTGTCAGAAAAAATGTGTTCCTTGTGCGTAAATTGGATACAATTTCCAGTGTATTCCATTTTAGAACGCTCCGCTATTTCCTGTTTTTTGTACTTTTCTTCACAACTTTTTGCTCCACAAACTGCCACTGACATAAAACTATGCTAAATATTTACCGCAGATACTCCCACCAAACCAAGTAATAATTGGAAAACATGAAAACCTGTCATATGCACTTTAATCTGAGACTTGCAGGTTCCATTCTCGCTACAAGCATTAGATACTATTGTTGTGTACTTGGGCAAGACACTTGTACTGGTGCAGCATGGCCTGTGCCTGTGAATGGACTCAGACACATGTGGTAGACATCCTGTTGCAGTTTATTGGCTGTTGCGCCTGGTTTAACAGTGGCCTCAGCAGCTCGCTCTGGCTCAGTGAGCAGAGCTTCTGGAAAACCGCTTTCCTCTCAGTTCTCCTACTGTACTGCCACCCTCAGTCAAACAGAGAAATAGTTTCAGAGTGCTGTCTAAACCATTCCTGACTGCTTTTACTTCCAGATAATTTATTAAAATGGAACTAGCTGCTGTGCAATAACAATTCATTTGTGTAATTCTGCTTTGGCTTGTCAGTTTGAATAAGTGAAACAATAGCATAGCTCCAGCGCTGTGTATAGTGTGCACTAATAGCACAAGGCAGCCTCCCAATCATAACATGTACATGTGCATTAGATCGTGTTACTCCCCCTCATGTTGCTATGGACATTTCATACAATCATTGCACAACATTTTGAACATTCGCAATCAGTCACTACATTTACATGCAGTCCAGGAAAACCGGACAACTGGGCTCATCCAGTTTAAACAGATTTTTCAAAATGCATGAATGAATCGATTCTTAAAGATCCCAATAACACATGTGGAGAAGCTGAGGCTTATTCGGATACCTGCTGCATGTAACTGAGCAGTCCGATTTCCACTGGGTGCAGACTAGCAGAGGTGTTCAACTGCACGGGGTAAACACAGCCAGAAAAATAAAAGATGTGTACTCACTGATTTTAGATGAGCAGTGATGACAAACTACAGCCTCTCCACCGAACACACGGTGCTTTGTTTTGGACCTCTACGTTAAAGTGAAAATGAAACATACTGGAGCGTCAGTGTAGGCCTCTATGTTTCTGCAGCAGAGAGCAAATAACTTGTGAGTAACACATTTAATAGCATGTCTGAAAATAAAAAGCACCAAGTAGATGATGTTGCTTATCTGTCGCTGCCAAAAGTGTGGTTATATGTGTGATAGTTTTTTTTTAATTATAGCTGAAAAGTTTTAGTGCCTATGCAAACTTACTACAAACCTGAATGCCTTGTAGCCGCCCTTCGCACCAATTCCGTTCTTTGACCTGCTGTAGACTGGGACAATACGTAGCGGTCTGACAGGTTTTGGGACAAAGATGATTTGAATTCAGTTGTTTAGCACAGTCAAATTTGTTTGTGCGTGTCAACGTAATGAGTGTGTGCACTATGGTGTGAAAAATACACTTTTGGCAATGTCCACATTCACGTTGCATGACAGTTAAGATGGCATCTGCACACTTCATCTGGAGCTCTGTTACTATTCAAGCGTACATCACCACACCTGGTTACATAAAGTCTACACTGGAATCCATATTGTAATGAAGCAACTTGGACAGATTGTGGAGGCCCTCCGCTTCAGTGTGGCCTGGACCCAGGAGAGTGCTGGAGGGGCTGCACAGATTACACTGCTATCTGACACCTCCATGAGCTGTCTTTAATATCCTCCTGACAGCATCGTCCTCTGGGGCTGAGGTTTCCACAGCAACAGGTACCTCAGCAACACCACACTCACATTTCTGCTACACCATCTTAATAACACAGCTCCCTTCCCCCGCTATATCACAAGGGCTTCATTAGTCAGCACTGCTTTGAATGACTGCAGGTCCTCAAGGCTTTAGCTGTTTGTTTACATTTACACACTATCAACACACATTAACAGGCAGAGCGTATAGACCTACTGTGCCTCCACCAAGGCGTTACAAATACTTAGCATTTAGCAAATAGCAAAGAATAATACAACTGCAGGTATTTCAACTAGGCTACATCCTGCTCATGTCTTATTTGATGGAGTGAGTAGGCCTATAGCATACAGAGCGAGTTAGTATTTTCTATGTTAATGAGTTAGGTTTTTCCAAATACTATTCATGGGTTTCAAGCAAATGATTCCTTCCTGATTTGTAGCATTTTGTGAGGCCTTTCCACATTCAAAAGATATCATGTTTTGAATCATTTGAATTGCATTGCCATGCCAAATCCTTCAAATTATGAGGCAATCATTTGCCTGAAACTCATGAATATCTTGAAATAATTGTGTAAATAATTGTGTATAGCCTACTAATTCATTTTACGACAGCATTACAAAACTGTAGTGTTTCTCATGTGTGTCGATGGCCAAAACAGACGAGAAAGTTTGCGATGTTTGATGGTTAACGCCAACTCTCTCACTGAAAATGCATTGGAACCAATGTATAGCATAATAATTGCTAACACATACTGTATTTAGATCAACGTGTTACCTTTTATTGTTTCAGAAAGCCATCACACAATCAGCGTGCATCCCGCTAATGAAACTACTGCACATCACAATGTGAGGTTAATTATAGTGGGAAGTCATAGTATATGGTTTTGTTTATAGTGTATAGTTTTGTATTCTGCTTTTCTATATTTATGAAAAGTGTGTGGGCTGAGCCTTCTACAGGCCTGTACTGTTAACCATAGGAGGAGTTGAATAGTGCCCGAGAGAAATTGCAAGATTACTCACATATGCATGGATGACATATAAAACCTCTTCAGGCCTGTTTTTGATGAGGGAACAAGGTTATAACACGGTAGAAAGCTCCAAAAAGTCGATTTTGCATGAAACCCCTTCTTTAAGTAAATTTGAGAGCTGATAGTACATTCATACTCATACATACAAAACATGTAGGAGCACTTTTGGAGTTATTAGTGTTTTGAGATCTCAAGTTGGAGAATTTGGGATTACTTAAACACGTGCAAATGAAACCAGGAAAACATAAACTACAGATCAACACTGCTTGTTTTTAATTACTTTATTGAATCTTGTTTAAATTCTAGATTAAATTCTGGAAACTACACAATCAAAATGAATAATTTCACAGCATGATTACAGACAAAAACCAAACCAAAACCGGACCAAAACTGATTCGACTCACAACAACAACACCACACTCAACACTTGTTTCCAAAGTGCTGGATTGGAGGTATTCTTTCTTCTAAGCACCTACAAGGATCGCTTTGCTTGCAGTGGACTAAATAGCATTAAGGTTGCCATGGAAACCTTGGAAGCCAAAATAAAGGGTGGGTGCGGTGGCCTTTTTCTGGTTGTCTTTTGCTGATACTTCCTTTGTGGGGCAGAGAAAAGTGAGAGCCAGCCTCATCTTTATGCCAGGACACAGCCCCTGTATCAGATATCAGATTAGAACGTCTGTCACTTTGGAAAAACACAACAACTTAAGTCTCCCTGTGATGCATTTTGTATCAAGTGATTTTCAAAAACAGATCATCGGATTGTCATCAGGTAAAGTAGCATGTAAAAATATCTTGGAGCTAGAAAGGGCACTCCTAACCCAGAAGCACTGGCCCTGTCTCGCAATTGTCAAAGCATTGGTTCAGGTTTCACATCTCTGGTTGCTTATGGCTGTTGGTATATTTTTGGATTATATCTATTTTCATCTCACCTCCCAAACCACGCATATCCTGTAAATATTAATGCAAAACTCTCCTATGCCCCGCAGCAGCAGAACCAGCAGCCACCTCAGCCTCTTTATCACCTCATCTTCACTTATCGAATTACTGCTTATCTCATTTGCTGTGTCTCTCTTGCTTCATAAGCGTTACTGTACTCATATGCAAGAATCTCTATATGGACATGTTTCCTATTGTTTTTTTTAAGAATTTGTTTATGCCTATAAAGCTCAGGATTAAACATCAAAAACATAACATTACTGGCCAGATGAGCAACATGTCCAAAGAAAGACATTAGGAGAAACAACATTAAAAAGTAAACAAACAAGCAGTAGAACAGCCCGATAAGGTTTCACAGTGTTACTTTTGAATGAACTCTAAGTATAGTATTTAGCTGTATTTAGCAACAGCATTTTAAAATCTCCAACTGTTTAAAATTAGGCTAACTGAAAATTCTAACAAAACACCCTTGAGCATGACTCTGGAATGGTGATGATGCCTGCCTGGCTGTATTCCTCCAACCGGAAACTTCAGTAGCAGGTCCCTCAGGCAGTAACAGTAGAGCTCCTGCAGATTCCCAACCGCTTCAGTAAGTGATAGCTATTATTACAGACATAAAGTTACACTTAGGCCAACTAATAAAGTACCACAACTCCTCCAAATGCTAACTTTTTAAGGTTCCTCTCTAGAAGATGGAACTTGAAGGAGAGGAGCGATAGAAGATAAGAGTTGAGCAGGAGAACAGTTATGCTGCTCGCTGGTCTAGAGGTTAGGTCTCAGCACACATGCTAAGAAATTTGCCTTGTTTTTATGTTGTGAGACTGATTCACAGATTTGACTATGTTCTTAATGTCTCCCCTCAATCTTTACCCCATTTCAGGCTTACTGTCCTATCAATTACCCAATCAAGTCCACCTCTGACATTTCATGAAATCCTGAGCCACCGTGGCAACACAGCAAAAGTTCAGTTGCTATTTTTACACTCACACCAAAATCTGATTATTATCTGATTTCTGCAGTTAGCACAAACAGCCTACATAAGACGGAAGTAATCTGATTTCTTTGTGGTTGTTGTCACCAAGCAAAAAACAAAGACAAAAATGTAACAGATTGAAAGAGAAAGAGAGTTTTAAAATTCATTGTACTTTGTCTTCCAAGTGACGTTAAAACTTATTGGGTTATCTGATTTTTTCTGGATGCGTAAATGTACCCAGTCTTTGGACACACTTGGCCCATTTACTCACGCAAGTCTTGTAATTCAAATTCTTTAGTGAACTTTTCAAATGTCTCTATTGACGTCACAGCCACGCTCCTCCTACTCCCCACCCCCCTCACTCACGTCTCTCTCTCTCTCTTTCTCTCTCTCTTTGGTTGACCTGTGGGGGGTCTGCAGCTGACCCCTGGACTCTCTCTGGACACAATAGCCTTTGGTGCACAGCGGTGGGAAAAGGAGCACTCAAGAGACCCCAAAGAGACCCGGACACTGAGGCTTGAATCAGTTCAGAACAGTTAGTGACAATAGGTACCAATCATAACGTTCTCAAGAGCTCAACTTTCGGCTAGAGGACATGCAGATGAGAATTCTATAGTTGTCTATAGTATAGTCTATAAGGTGTACTATGTAACTTTGCTTGTCTCCTTGGAGATGTTAGAGCTTTGAGTGAAATGTTCTGCAATTACATGGGTTGTAATTACCTCGCAAAACATGAGCTTCTTCTTTGAGAGGGGTAACCTCTCTTCAGATCTGACCTGTAACTTGGCCTGTTTGTGTCTCCTGCTTTCTCCCTCGAGACACACAAGATTAATGCCTTACTATGGAACATTCCAGGTGAAGCATAACATTTCCATAGAGGCAACTAAACTGGTTTTGGTTAATATCTCTGCAATTACATGGCCTATTTAAATGAAACAAAAACTGGCTCAAAGTTCAGATCAGATCATGATGTAAGTCCACAAATGGAGTTACATCATGATATCATTCAATGAAACTTAACTGGAGGCTCTGCTCTGTCTGAATCTCAAGTTAGACTTTAATCTGATCTTTTTTTTTAACATAATTTGACCTATAAAGAACTAACCTAAATGAAATAACAAAAGAAGAGCTTATTTGTACTGTTTAACAAGTCCCTCTGAAATAACATTACGGTCACAAGCTAGCTAGCATCAGCCAGCTGTTTTTCAGTTAGTCACGCTCACCCTTTTTGTTGAAAATCGAACACCTAAACAGGACCTTGAACGTGTATGAATGTGTTGTTTAAATCCATTTTGTGTTTTTTCCTAGAATTTCAAAGAGAGATCTTAAAACTTCTTTGGCAGTGTTTGCTAATGACTGACAGCACTGTGTCACCATGGTAACTGCTGAACATTCCGTCATGGACATACATGCAGAACCCCCCAGCGATGCCACTGCAAAGTATAAATTGTTTGTGTCGACATTTCTTTCTTGAACACTGTAAGCAAGTTCCTAAGTCCAATTTAGTTGAGATTTTAGTAACATTAAAGAACGTGAATTATAAACTAGACCAGACCCTTTCCCCAATACATGGCCCCATATTCTGCCTTCTCCTTCTGCACTTTTCCATTGGCAGTGTGTGGACTTCAGAGCGGTTGAAATAAAGCACAGCCTGCCTTGAATCAGTTGAAGCACCTCTCCAGTTGATAAAAGATTCCCCAAAGAAGCCAGCACATAGACAGTATACAATACAAGTCCTTCTCTCCAACACATACCATATTCTTGCACATATTTCTCAGAGAGGAGGGCTGACAGGGGGAGGGCGCAGGACAGTATAAATCGTCCTCCTTCAGGTTTTCAGCTCCGGTTGGGTGGTCCGGTGATATGGTGTGGGATGTGACACAGCAGGTTTTCATTTTCAAGTGTCAACATTGAACTGAAACTCAAGGCTGGGGCCCGCTCCGACATGAGGACTTTGGCCCTCCCCATTGTGAGGGTATAGGGAGAATGTGCTGATCCAAGGCCTTGAACCTATCTCGCGATTTGCAGTACAGCCCAGACCTGCTGTCAAACGAGGAAAGGACGGAATCAGTCGTGCGGCTTGTTTATTTACCGAACAACTGATTACCACAATTTCATTCATGTAGATTGTCCATAGTTGTGCTGCTAATTTGCAATTTCAACATATTTCACTACTCACTGTTGCCAGCAGAGGGTGACATACATCTAATCCAAAAGGTTTTTTAATACCTTTATTTTTCCAAGTTCTATAGAGATTCACAATCTATTTTACAAGAAAGACAAAGCCAAGGTAGCAGCCAACACCTTCAACACAGAACAGAAAATTACATCAATATTACATTATAGTAGGTGACGCCACCAGGCCAAGTTACAGGTCAGATCCATGGAGAGATGAGACAGATATGTTTAATCCATCTGCATCTATCAAGAAAAACATACACACACTTTTGACACATTTTACAATTTACTTGAACTTATCATGTGACGCTTTAGATTCCAGTTGGAGATAGAAGTCTCACAGGACCACACCCCAAAAGATGAAATGTCCTTACACTGTTACACAATGATTCTTATCCGTATTTAGTTTCATAATATTATTGCAGGGGCTCAAACATACAAAATGGTCTAATCCAACCATGTCACCTGAACCAGCACAGACTCAGGCAGATGTTGCTAAAGACATACACGCTGAGCATGTCAGGTGTGCAGTGTGAGCTATCGTCATGCCTGTTAAAAGCAGAATGGCACTGCTATTGTGAAGAAGGGTTACCATGACGACGGTGCGGGGGCAAAGGAGCATGTGTCCCTAGAGACGACTGAGTGAATTTAAGCCCGCTGTCAGCCAGAGATCTGAACCTTCATTAGGCTTACGCATCTACCATAACGTGTGAGCCGCTGTCGATAGAAAGCTTTTTTGGAATGAATTATGCAACCGTTTTGACAGTTACATGTGAGGTCAGCTGAATCAACATCCAACGTCACATCTTCTACAACTCAACATACAAAAAACAGCCAGGATACCTCCTCCATTTTTTTATTTGACAATTTAAATTATAATAATCTTAAAGGTGCACTGTGTAATTTTCTCTACCGCCTGCTTGTCTCCATGGAGATGCTATTGCTTGTAATTCCACAGTGGTACTAAACTATCTGTGAAGACAAACATGTGATGCCACTAGGTCAAATTACAGGTCAGATCTGTGGAGAGAAGGCGCCTCACTCACTTTTCAAGCATTTTTTGTCAATATATAAAGCTGTAACTGAATAAATGCAAGATAGATAAACTATCCCATGCTGTGATAAGTTACACAGTGCAACTTTAACGGGCCTATTACAATGTTGTTTCCTCATCCCAAACATACCGGGAGTTGTGTTTTGTTTTATTCACACATGTTTAACAGACAAACTCTGCATATTTAGGCTGAGTTCTTCTCTCAAACGGAAAACACTCTGTCCCACTTTGTGATATCCTGTGGTAATACAGGAAGTGCTCCACGGTGTTTTTAAACTCCACACACCTTCACTAGAATCATTTGAATGAAGCCAGCCTTGGAATTGACAAAATCTGTTGAACTAAAGTTAAAAGACAGCCGTTAACTTGAAAACTACCGCTTCATGACATCACAAGGTGGAATGGAGCATTTTAAGTTTTGGAGACAGACTAGTAATAAAGGATTAATCAAACATGTGTGAATGAAACTAAACACAACACCGGGTATGTTTTTGATGAGGTGACAACATTATAACATGGCTAATATCTCATTTAGTGTAATATTGGACCTTTAACTACATATTCATTTTTCATTATGTTTTGTTTTGGCCATACAAGCTCTGAACTAAGTAGAGGTCTTATGTAGTATTTGTGGGTAATACCATTCTCAGTACTGTTACATTGTGAATAGCTGTGCACCTGAACTTGCTTGGCGGCCCTGGCAGCAGACACATCTCATTTGCAGCAGAAATCTCCATAACACTGAAGAACAATGTTTCACTGCCTGCTCCTCCAAAGGCCAGCGTTCCCTCTGGCTGCTCCAGCGTTCCCTCTGGCTGCTCCCGTCTGCTCTTCAGCTCTCCTTTATAATCAGGATTAAAGTCAGGCACTGGACTGAAACATCTGCGAAAGGAGGCACTTTTCCGGTCATCTCCTTCTAAACCAAACCGGCTCATCTCCATTTCAATAAAAGGAAGCAGGGAAAGGCTGTCAGAATATGGACAAAAGGTTTCAGAGATTAGCTTTGCAATGTCACTTCTGTTTCAAGAAACTGTCTTATTTTAACATATTTATTTTTTGTTCTTCTTGTTCCCATTTCCATGCTATCCTCCACTTCTCCTTTTGCATTACAGGAAAAAAACTGTGATTTGTGAAGCAGTGGGGCAATAGTGACTTAAAACTTGAATGTCATCGGTTCAAACCCCGTTGCCTTAGATCAGTGTGTGGTGTTGTTGTGTCCTTGGACAAGACACTCAGGACAAGACAGTCTTAACTGTTATAGATTACAATATACAAGGCTATAAACCTACACAATGATATAAACTGTATTTTTCCTCATGTAAATCCTTATAGAAACAAACATGCTAAACTGTATATTGGTAGTTTTCAGATTCTGATGTGATGATGTCATACTCACAGATGGGGGGGGAGGGAAGAGAGTGTTTCCTATTGATAAGATAACATTGTACTTTGTCATGAAATATCTAAAAGGTAAAATGTTGAACCTGATCATTTCTATCAGAGACTAGGCCCATTAACGTCTTGTAAATCAGCATTTTAACGACATTCATTTACCTGCTGCCTCTCATCTGTATTAACTAATACTGGCCTATAGAATGTTGTGTTGTCATCTGAAACCCAACAACACACAAAACCAAACCATTAGACGTTCAGTTTATGTTCTTTCAGTTACTTTTGTTTGGCATTTGTTTTTCTTTCTTTTTTCTCTTCTCCCTTCTTCATTCTTTTATCACAACAGTTTTATATTTTTCAAAATTAGTTGCAATATTATATCTTAATATTATTTTCTGGAAATCAATTTGAGAGAATATAGTGCCACTTTTAAGTGTTTCATTTCTCTTAACAATTCTCATTATGGACTCTATATTTACTTTCCCACTTTCCATAAATCGTGTTGTTTCATCTTTTTGTTTATTTATTTTTTGTTCTTTGTGCTTCCCTTTACATTCTGTCTTCCACTTCTCCTTTCATATTAAGGGGAAAACACAAATTCTGTAGAAATGGGGCGCTTATTCATCAACTTTAATTTTTCATTTATTTTTATTTATACAGGGAGAGCCCAGTGAAAGTACCAGATTCTCTTTTTCATGAGCGCTCTGTTCAAATACAGAACAATACAAAACAAATAACTACAGGTCATTTAAAACATTAAAAACAGGAGCAGGTGTGAGTATAAATGTTTATCACCAGATTATTAAAGTGCATTAGTGGCACCAATCTATCCAGTTTTTATGTCTTTGAAATGTATTCAATTTTTGGGACACTAAATAAACAGAAGCTTTTTTCCCATTCCAGTTCTGGTGCGGCCACTTTTTAGACTTGTACAAACATGAGATCTTGTAGTAAAAGTTCCTGTATTAAAGTTCAACAAGAGAGATATTCAGGCAGCCTATCGTCATAGTCCCTTAGAAATACATTTTATACAGAGTTCTTCTCTTCTGACAGCGATGGCCAACCTACTTTTTCAGAGTGTGCAGCGATGGGTTTTATATTCATCACCTGTTATGAAACAAAGGGCTGAGTGAAAGAGTGGATCTAAAGGTTTCAAAGTAGAGACTGAAGCCTGCATGTAGATTATAGCTCCATAATATAGTACAGAAAGAAAGGTTGCTTAAACTATTTATTTTCTGTAATTCAAAAATCATATGCTTAGTTTTATTTGTATTCAATGATAATTTAAGATTTTGAAGAGAATAAACTTGAATGTCAGAGGATAGATTCACGCTAAAATCAAGTTCTGTCATTGTGTCCTTGGGCAAGACAGTTCACCCACCTTGCTATAGGATGTGTGAGTGAATGGTGGTTGCTGGAGGGGCCAGTGGCGCAGTTGGGCAGCCTGGCTTCCATCAGTCTACCCTAGGGCAGCTGTGGCTACAGACATAGTTTACCACCACCCAGTGTGAAGTAAATGAATACTGATCACAGTGTAGCGCTTTGAGAGGCTTCAACAAGTGTGAAAACCTGCATTCAAAGTGCAATGGTTTATTCTCATTATCAATGTCATGAAGATGACTAAATAGAGCTCTTATGTAGATTTAGACTCCTGTAGATTACATTATGACCATATGGATTTAGCACTGTGATGCCAATTTTGTATTTTTCCAAATAGCAGAAGCAAGGTTGCAGAATCCAAGGATTTTTTTTCTGGAAATCAAATCCGTGTGAGAGAGTGTAGTTCCAGTTGAAATGCTTCGTTTCATTTGAGCACACTCTGATCTTGTTCAGTTTGGAAAAATGCATTATTGCTATTGCTGGAAGCGTCTGAACCACAGTTTCCCATAGCCCCTCCTCCAGGACTTGCTCCATTCTCTATGCTGTCTCAGAGATATTTGTTTTGGACTAGCTTTGGCCCCGGGTCAAACTGAGATCCTGCTACAACCCGCTGTCGTTTGGATCAGGTTCAAATGGCCTCACTTCACAACAGTTCCATACGCTCCAGTTATGATTCTATAGGTGAGAGAGAGAGCCCCGACTGGTCCAACCACAGTCTGCCTTCACACACACATGCTCTGAAACTCTGCACCTCATGAAGTGTCAGGTAAAGCAAAGCTATGTGTAACTGTCAGGTATGAGGCACCACAGACTTGTGAATGCTATAATCAGTCATTGGACTTGCACAGAGGTATAGGCAGAGAGTTGCTGAAAAAAGACACTATATATCATCTGCTCTTGTTGATAACTTGTTAGTAGTTGATATGAAGACAGTTCTATCATCTACAATCTACAATCTAGAACACTATTGACCACTATTTTATATTTTTATGAATATATAAGAAATAGATCAGTAATCAATATAAAATATTGTATAAGAAACTAAAATGCTACCCCTTAATAAATTCTAAAACAAAAACTTGCCTAGATTAGTTCTAAAGAATAGTCCTGCAAACCCTATAGATGTTTGAAGGTCCTAGTATAAGGTTGGTAATCACTGATAAAAGTGACATCATCAAAATTTTATCTCAAAATTTGATCACGACAAGTGGATTCGTAGGTTGTAGGAAGCATGATAAACTCATGACCAATAATATTTGCACTTTTTTCATTCAGTTGTTGAATTGAAATCAAGTTTATTGATTTAAATCTTGACTGTGCCATCTCTATGTTAGTGTCATGTTGATAATAGTCACGCATGCTGTTGTTTAATTCCCACATTATCCCTAAAGGCTTGAATTTTAAACATAGAAGGTTCTGTATGTATCTTCACTCATGAGAGTGAAGTGCGTCCCCTTTAAAGAGAAGATAACATGTACAGTGGTGTAAAGAGGAGACCAGCTGTACTGATGAAACAAACATGGAGTAGTACAGAGATTCTAACATGCGTTTACAGGGAGCTGCTCCTGTCACTGTGTCGGAGTCATCCTGTGGTCCACGCCCAGGTCTCCTCTGTACCTTCCTCTCTCCATCTGTCATAATATTTTCTCAGTCAAACATCTGCTGGAGGAATGTGCAGCAGGCCCACTTCCTGTCAGCGGCACACCTTTGGGCCCCAGCCCCTCACTTGGACTACACTCTGGAACTGTACACAGTAAATAAGATAAACTCCTCCCTACACAGAAAAAGAGGGTCATCAATTCTGTCTTCATCAGGAAACGTATTTGAAGTGATGTTGTGTTGTGACGTTTTTTATGGCTTTAAGTGATGCAACACACACACACATAATAAAAACACTAAGAAAGATTATGACGGAGTTTAAAGAAAAAAATAAACATACACTGTAAAAAAAATACAATTCACATCTTCGGACAGATCGTGTGCTGGAAATGAATGTCGTGTCCCAAAACCTAAGCTGCTTGACAAAAAATTGTTTAAAAGAAAAAAAAAAGTAGGCTTGAATGTCTTCAAGATGTTTAACATTAATTACTCTCATTAGATGTGCAAATTTAAATTACCTTACCAAATAAACCCAAATGTACCGCGCCGGTGTCTTACACTATATTATGGTGTTATAGCGCCATCTAGTGGATATATTGCCTATTTTCTTTTTTTTCAAGGATTTCTAAATAAACGATTTTTATGCCCGTTTTAAATAATAAAAAAACATAAAATCCTAAAATCATTAAATTAAATCAGCTAATTATTTTAAAAAGCTAAAAATGGGATCAGGTCAAATTGCTCTCATTTGTGAAAAATATCACACGTTGACACACAAATGACTGTAGCAGGTTTAATAATTGGTTTTTAGCAATTTTTTACATAGTAATTCTGCAGAATCAAAAAGGTAAGATTTAGAGGAGGTTATGATAGACAAATATATGTGCAAAATATATTAGTTCTCTGTTCTCTGAGTGTTCAGGGAGCATTCACATTTTAGACCAGGATCTTCAGGAATACCTAGCTGGCAAATACCACAATACCACCAAGGAGTACAAGGACCCTCCAATGTCTGGGAATTGAACCTGGAAACTTGAGGCTACGAGGCTAACCACTATGCCACCGTATGGTCGTCAGTGCAGGGCAGGGGGCGGGGCCATACTCCTCCTCAGCTCCTCAATGTCCCGCCTCAGCTGGGCCACCTCACGCAGCTTCATCATCAGCTCCTCATCCTCTGGCTCTCTGTTGTCACTCTCTTCCATGGACAGACTCAGGGCTGAAAGGAAAGTCAAGGAAAGCAAAGTCAATAGAAATTAACAATATTAATCCATGGTCGATGAGAAAAAAATGGATAAAGATAACTTTTATTTTCAGAAGTGAGTAGATTAGGCACAGTTTGTACTGAAGTATGGGTAATTTTACTATATTTTATTTTATTTTATTTTATATTTTTATTTTATTTTATTACTCAAGTAGAAGTAAAAAAGGATTTGGGGTAACTACAACTTGGTTACTGAGAAACAGTTTGGATGCAAAGTGTATTTAATATCTGATTTATGAGTTAAACTAATTGGAGAGCATTAGCATTAATATCTAAACCGACTGAAAAGCCCCCTATGGACAGGTGTTGCACTTGTTCTATAAACACATAAAACAATGCATCTGGTCTAAACCAATGTAACTGCTATGTGCATATTAAATAAATAAATAAATAAATAAGTAAATAAATGAATGAATAAAAAATAAAGCTAATGAAAAATAAATCAGCCAGAGAAAACATGAATAAATGAGATTTTTTGGTATTTCCAAAGGATAGACACAAAAATTACACAAACAAATCCTATATGAATGACTCACTCACAGTGGGGTGAGTAAAAAAACCTTTACTACTACTAGACAAAACTAGTATTCAAGTAGGAGTAAAAGTATTTAGTAATTTTAGCGTTACATTGTTTTTGCGTTTTGTTTAGTATTTAGTTTAGTGCATCTTCCTTATAATAGTTTCTCCACAATAATGTTGAATCTTCACACTCATGTTAGGACAAATATACGTACACTTGATTCCCAGCAGCATGGACAGGTTGGGCTCCTGCCCCTGGGCTCTCTGGGTCAGGATGGTGCCCAGGTTCTGGAGGTCCCTCACACACGCGGACATGTCCCTGAGCAGCTGGCTCACTTCAGGCCTCTGCGACAGGGCCCGGGGTCGACCAGGAGTCTCCTGTTCTGTCTGCTGCTGCTGCTGCTGCTGCAAACAGAGAGGCAAGAGATCAACAGAGCATATTCAGAGCATTGGGTTTCAACTTCCTGTGACTTCCTGTGTGACGACTGACCATTCAAAAGATATAATATTTAGTTTTGAAATGTTAATTGCTGTGGCTATGATCCTAACTTCTCATTATTCTGAAACCCGTGGATAGGCAGAAGCTATTAAGACATGAGCACATCTAATCAGAAAAATCTTACCATAAAACTAACTTTAGATCTGCTCTGGGAGAGTTGCACACAGGAAAAATGACTTTATACTACCAATAACAATACATTACATTTTTATGCGCTATTAATTTGCTCTCCACACTGTTAAACTGGGTCTGAAGCCATAACTGTCCCATGGTACAATAACCTAGCTGCTCATACATAACCAAGGTGGGTGAAGTGTTTTGCCCAAGGAGCCAACAGCAGTACACACTAGTAGGAATGGGGATCAAACCATCAACCTTTGGGTTTATTGGGCTTATTTTTGTGGTAAAATAATTTCCAATCCTCATATTAATATGTAGAAACAAGAGAGATCCGTAAAAGTGTTCCCACCACCAGTTGTAGAGACATCTGCTCAATCAGCTCTTTCTGTTGATCAATCACCTAGGCAACATTAAACAAACAAGTCACTTTACTTTCATAGGCCCTGTACATTCATAGAATCAGGGAACACTAGGGCTGTGGTCCTATAGTCGTTTAGTCAATTAATCGCTCAGTGGTGTCCTGTTTGACCAAAATTTGTATTTGTCGACTAATTATTTTATTTAGATTATAAAGAATTATTTGCACAAAAGCAGAAATGAGAAAATAGGGAGTGGATTAGCAGAAGATTTAGCAGTGAATCCTGTGTTTAATCTGCCTATTTCCATACAAATACACTTTTTCCTAGTATTTTTCTGCATAAAGTCAACATGCTGTTGTAGTATGTAGTATTAGTTTTGCAGTATTTTGACTGCAGATACATGGTCAGTTCACAGAGATAATAGAGCTTTTGCCACGCCCCCTTTTTAGTTGACTAATTGATCGGCAGGAAAAGGGAGATATTGACCAAGAATTTGTTGATGTTTGTAGTTGATGACAGCCCTAGAGAATAGAGTATACATCGTGTGTGTGTGTGTGTGTGTGTATGTTTGTGTGTGTGTGTGTGTGTGTGTGTGTGTGTGTGTGTGTGTGTATGTTTGTGTGTGTGTGTGTGTGTGTGTGTGTGTGTGTGTGTGTGTGTATGTTTGTGTGTGTGTGTGTGTGTGTGTGTGTGTGTGTGTGTGTGTGTATGTTTGTGTGTGTGTGTGTGTGTGTGTGTGTGTGTGTGTGTGTGTGTATGTTTGTGTGCGTGTGTGTGTGTGTATGTTTGTGTGCGTGTATGTGTGTGTGTGTGTGCGTGTGTGTGTGCGTGTGTGTGTGGTATTACCTTGCTGCTGCAGTCCTGCTGCTCCAACAGCTCGGCCTTCTCTGTGTGGAGCTTCTTCAGGTCAGTCACAGGCGCACGCACCCCGTCCTCCAGGCACCTCTGTACCTTCTGCTGCAAACTGCAACATAAAAACAATATTATTAACATTAGTAGCTACAAGTGCATTACTCAACTAAAAAATTTACTAAAAACAAAAACATAATTAAAACAATGTAATACAATATATCTCAAACTGCACAAGTATCCCTAGAACACATCTTTTGATTACCACCAAATCTGAACCATGCATACTGCATCTTGTATCAGATCTAAAATAAGACTACGACTTACCTAGTTCTAAACTTGTACTAACCCAAAGGAGGACAAATATGTGAATAAATTGACTAACTTAGAGCTTTTAACCATGTTATAGTGGTTTCACCTTCTCATTTAACCTCTCGAAGTTGTTTTTGGAGTGATTTGTGCATGTTTGAGCAATCTTTAATCGCTTATTTTCCAGATGCCCTATTGCAATCCATCCCCGTTTTCACCGCCCATTGCTCTGTACTTAATTAGTTCTTCAATTTTATCTTCTTAATCAATGATACGAGTTGGATTTAGCAACGTCATTTTGGTACAAATGAAAAACTATCTGCTACTTGCTAGTGTGATCTGAAGATATCCATTGGAGGGGCTGACAGCTCCACGGCTCTTTGTTGTGGAACATTAGCTCCCACAGGGCACTGCCGTTTTTTAACATGCAAGTCAGCAGACTTGTTTCCTTTATTAAGTTGTTGTATTGCGATTTAAAATGTGCAAATTATAACAAAATAATCCACGAGTGTCAAAGATTATAGCTATATAGCAGACACAAGCACAATAGGTCTTCTTTAAACTAACATTAGAGCTGCAGTGTGCCTTGTGTACCACTAGAAGGCGTCCCTGCACCACTGTTTGAGATGCATATAAGTGTGGGGTGTGAAAATTATTATTACCATTGAAATTGACTGCAACACTATGTAGCTATCTAGACATAACACAAACTTTATACAAACTAAAAAATAACCACAGGTAAGTTGAGTTTTTTACCTGTGTACAGATGCTATTAGCTCACTCTCCCTCCTGCTCTGCTGCTCAATCTGAAGGTACTTTTCTCTCAGGAGCAGTTGTCCTTCTTCTAGGCTCTTCTGTAACCAGGACACACTCTGCTCCATCTCTTTTGCTCTCTGCTGGACCTCTTTCAACTGAGCCCAAAGGGAGAAAAAAATATGGTTGAGTCTTGATGCATGTCTCAGGACACTGAGACATGGATGATGACATTGGTTGATGTTTACCTGTTGGCTCTGGCCCTGCACCTCTGTGAGTGTGGGCAGGTCGGCGAGGTAGCACTCCAGGGTCTCCACACGCTGGTGTCGCTCCAGTTTCTGTTCACTCTCTCTGGCACACTTCTTCTTTAGGCTGCAGATGTACCGGTCTCGGGTCTGGATCTGAACAAGGGATTATCAGTTATGAAATACACTGAATGTAAACAGAAAAGTCAGACATTACTTGTAATACTTTGGTACAACAAAACAAATAGACGATTAATTGATCGACAGGACTCACACACACTACATTCATGCCACTGGTGCCCCACTGTGGCACCTGATATTCCCAGTGGTCTCCCATCCAAGTACTAACCAGGCCCAGCCCTGCTTAGCTTCTGAGATTTGATAAAATCAGGCATTGACAAGGAGGTCTGGCCACAAATGCAGAAAACGATCCCCTCTACTCTCTCTTGGCAGCGTAATATTGCCACAAATACCAATTATTCTTTTGATTCAGAGCCCTTGGACAGTTGTACCTTATCGTCCATTTTGCATATGTCTTCTGTGTACTTCTGCGTGACCTGCTTGAACACATTTTTCAGATGGAGTAGTTCCATTTCTGCTGCACTCAGCTTCTGGCTCAGATCCTTATCAGGAAGCTTATAGGAAGCTTGTTTGCCTGGCAGCCCCACTCTGTCCTGTAGGGATATCACATGTGTTATCAATGGAAGCAGGAGATGTTGTATTAAAGTGGGCCTATAGCCTTTCAAATGGAGCAGACCTTGTTGTAGATGTAGGAGTCGTCGAGTCTGCCCCTGTGGCTCTGCTGGACCTGCTGCACCCGGAGCTCATTCTCTGTGATCCGGGCCTGGAGCTGCACGATCTGCTGCTTCTGCCTGAGGGACACGCAACCACAGATAAAGACATAAACTAAACACTAACTTAACTATGTTAACAAATCCCAGAAATAATGTTTAGCGGACAGTACCAGTCTATCTCCTGCTCCCTCTGTCTCAGCAGCCCCTCCTGAAACTTCACTAGACCAGGAACAGGCCCCGCACTGCCCTTCACCATCTGAAAAAAGATCATAGCCATTTACTATTAAACACTTACAAATCACCTTACTGCAATTGAAAAATACTTTTACTTTGTACTTGTATATACAAAGAATATGCAAAGGCTGCAGATTGTGGTTTAAAACAACTTAATTCAACAGTATAATTGGTCAGGTTTTGTGTTAAAGCGTGACCTAAAATGCAATTCAAACTGAGTTTTAAAAGTACTTTAAGTAGCATTTTACAGGCTTACTTTGTACTTTGACTAAGTACAATTTTGCCAGCAGTACTTGTATTTGTAATTAAACTCATTTTTAGTCACGCAACTGTGAGTAAAAAAATCCTGTATGATTTCCACCACTGGTATCAGGAAATCTGTAATCTCTTTGGGAATAGAGTCCAATGTCTTGTATCATATTTATTCATTGGAACTGTATAGCAGCCTATCACAACATGTTACCTATGACACTTTTAAATTAGGGCTGGGTACACCATTACTTACTTTCAATAATATAAAAATAGAATATGAAAAGACTTTAGTATTTCAGGGTATGTTCATTCTCTTACATGCTTCAGTCCTGACTTGAGTGAAGAGATCCCTGGTTGCCTGTTGAGCTTGTCACCATAACTGTCGGCTGTATCATGCTTTCCCACCTCAAACTTGGGCTTGTAGGCTAACTGCTCACTCAACCACATCTGCGTTCTCACTTCAGGCTGTAGCGGGTAATCAAAGGGGGGCTGCTCGCTTAAACTGCGACTGCATAGGTCCTGCGGAGACGTGAAGCCGGTGAACAGGTTGTGTTTGATAGGAGAGGAGAAGGCTGAGGCGCTCCTGTGTAATGTCCGATCTGATTCTACGCTGGTGGACTTCCGACTCAGTTTGTAGTAATGACAGGGCCCTGAACCTGGGGAGCGCAGAAGGGAGCTATTGCATCGAAGCGAGGATGTCAAAGGAAGGTAGAAATCTGTTTTGTTGGCGCTTGTGTCCTTTTTGAAACCTTTGAGCAAGCCCCTGTCTAATGAACCTTGTAAGTCAATGTTTTTACTGTTGCTATAGGTACGCGTGGAATCGTAAACCGCCCATGATGACAGCTTGTTGAGAGATGAACTTTTTCGGATGGGTTCCTGGTTGTTCTTCTTCGCGTCGGTGCTGAGACATGAAGAGGAGGTGAGCTGCTGGCAGGTTTTGTACCACTGCGCTGTGTTCTGCTGTTGGGCGGAGAGCTGGTCGTATGAGCGGGTCAGGGACAGAGGCCTGAGGGATGCGGGGGACAGGCCGGAGACGAGCAGAGAATGGGGCTGCAGAATGGAGGACACGTCTGCAGGAAAATACCACACACAGATATGGTTGTATCTGAGAGATACTTCATTTGATGAAATTATTTTTTACAATATTTTCAGTTAAAGGTGTAAGGTGTAAGTTTTCTAGTGGATGATCTGTCACCTACATGAGTCCATGTATTGCTTTGCCTGGAACGTTTCACAATATTGCATTAAAACTTAACTTTCTTCATGGGGACAAGCATGTGACATCACCAGGCCAAGTTACAGGTCAGATATGACGAGAGACAAGCCTGTTGACCGTAAGAATGCATGTTTTTGAAGGTATTTCTTATTAGCAATAATACCTAGAATTGGAATAAATGCAAGATATAAAAGTTTAATGGATTACTGTGAAACATTCCAGGCAAAGCATTAAAATCTCCACGGAGACAAGCAGAAAAGTGCATCTTTAAATGCCTTCCATTCCATTAGTTTCTGTTGGTTTAGTTCAAACAATTTTAAAATGTAATCAAAATTTTTCGGTGCACAATCTTGAAACATTTTTAAACGTGCATATAGAGTCAAATAGTAAAAACTCATGGTACCTTCCACACTGTCGGAGCTGTAGGTGTAGAAGCCCGTGTCTCCACTGTCAGACAGGGAGCTGGCTCTGCGGCCGGATGTCCTGCTCCGAGGGGCCCGGCCTGGAGTGCTGGGACCGGACAGGAGCTCTGTGGACCCTCCATGACTGCTGCAGCCTGAACAAGAGCAAAGGGTTTCGTTTAGATTGTGACTTATCACTGCTGCATAGGCTTTATGTGTCACAAAATTTTACTGGGATGAAGCAATCAAGAAACTGCTGTTGTTTGTTTGCAGTTCATTAGGACCTACTGGGTGAATTTAACAGAACTAATAGCCTATAGCTAGGCCTATGCTCAAGCAATTCTTGGTAAAGCATTGAGAGGAGAGTTAGCCTATCCCCCGAAATGTGGTGGAAACAGACTAGCCTACATATTTCTATCATCAGAGCCCCATGTCAGCTCGTCTGTAGCTCAACAGCCATAGTGAAGTTATGCAGGCTTCAAATGCAACAAATAACCTGATATATTATATGCAGAATTATGGAAAATGTTGCTAGCATTGTTAGCTTTCCACTTGGATGACCAAGCACCAATAGCCTACTACTGACCTGTTTTGCTCACGTCTGCCCCAATTCTCTCCATGTTCTTATTCGAATAAAACTGTTGCCCAGAACAGAGAGGGATGATGCAACGCGCATTTCTTTAGATGTCGGGCATACCACAGACGCGTGGAGGATGCCCTCCCTGAGCTGCGCGGATGCAGGAGGATGCGCAACATCAGCAGCACGCGACACGACGCACTGCTCTCCAAAGGTACTAGGGGGCGACAACCGCGCGTATTGCCAGAAAGGTCAGAGAAGAAAGAATGTACTTCAGATTTTTCCCAAATGATTTCCTTTCAGGCTGCTCTTTTCCAGAGAGGCGTTTATTTCAAAAGTCTAATTATCTCTTTGTGTAACAAACGATTTCAGTTTAGTTTATCTAACGTATACTGTTCATATTTCCTTCCGAGAAATAATTTAAAGCGGGTTAACGCTTCAAATTATAGCTTGAATACAAAGCTCAGGGTTTAAACATATCGTATGCCGATTGTTTCTACCCGGGAAACATAAGACAGCTGTGGCAGCACAACAAGAACATGTGATTCTTTATAATCTGGGGATATTTAACATTATTATGCAGGTAAATTGATAGTAAGGTCACAAACAGTAGTGCTTAGCCCCCAGCAGCTGTCATACACTGACGGGCTACACTTGACACGAAACTTTCTGGTTAACTAACGTAACGCTAACTAACTTCTTGCCTAAAGGTGCACTATATATGTAACTGGTGGAGGGTCTGTCCTCTGCTTGGTTCACTGGAGATACTATTGAACTGCCTGGAATGTTTTACAGAATGCCATGTTTATCTATCCTGCATTTAAACTAAGCAGATTAACACGTTTAATTTGTCGACAATATCTTATCCCTGGATGTCTCAAAATTTACATCAGTTAACAGGTGTTTTTAAAAGTTACATTGTGCACCTTAGATGAGCTGCTGTTGTTTACATTCTGAAAATGCTCTCAACATTTCAACATTATGCCTTTTGTGACCCCTCAATAGCATGGCCCAAGGTGAGAGGCTGAGCTCAGAGGAGGAGGCCCTCATCCGCAGCGTTTTCAGGAACTACGTGCTGGAGCATCACTCTGAAGATATCACCCAGGTCATCACCGAGGCTGAAGTGCACACTCATCATCCCATAGTTGTCAATGCCATGAACCTATTTGAAGCAAACATGGAAGTAAGACCTCGTTGAAAACCTTTACTTACCTTTATATTTCATGCATTGGCTGTTTGATTGAATGCTTTATTTTCATACAGGTTGGGGACTATTTTAATGTGTATCCCAGGGAAGTCTTGGCTCTTTTTGATGAGGTTTTACAGCAAACTGCTCTGGAGCTTTCAAAGAATGGCCAGCAGAGGGGAGCAGAGCAGAAGCCAATGTGTACGCTTCATGCACGGATCTCAGGTGAGTGTCAAACTACCTAAGATGCCTTTACTTGTTGATTTGCTGTAAAAGGAAGTGGAAGCTGTGTTGTCAGAGGAGTTGGTTGCATATGTGCATTTTTATTCATACAGTATCTTTAATTTCTAAGTTTCATTGTCATTTTTTTCATTGCATATATTCTGTTCATTGATTCTTTCAATTTTGAATTGAAGTAAATGTGTTTTTGCCATTGTTTGACAGTTTGCTTAATATTAGCTATTTGTATTATTAAAATAGTTGGGAATCTTTTTCTTTTACATTTTCTGGATTTTTTTTTTTGCCAGTAACAGATTTAAGGGGTCACTTTTCAATTTGGGTGTGGGAGATATGTGTAAGTTCTAGTAGAGGTTTCCCAAAATTCTTTTATGTTTTTACATATCCAAAATACATGACTGTGGTGTGCCTTTTGTTCAGCACATTGTTGCCAGCATTCGCAAGATATTCTTTTATACTTATTTTGTATTACAGGGGTTTTAATATAGCGATTAAATACTTTCCAAGAGAATTTGTATTCATATGTTTGTTTTTGTAGGTTTACCTGTATGCCCTGAGCTCACCAGAGACACTATCCCTAGATCCAGAGATGTGGGTCATTTTCTCTCAGTCACTGGCACAGTCATTCGAACTAGTGATTCTAAGGTGGGCCGAATAAGATTTACTTCACTCAGTTATTCAAGTGATTAAATTCTGGCTACATGTTTTGTTTCACTACAATAACCATATTATTATTGTAAGCTTCTTCACTATATTTTACGATAACTACATTACCCATTTTATTTGAGTTTAAATGTACCACCAAAGAAAAGATGTGACTTACTTTGAGTAACTAAACCGAGTATATAACAGGGCTATTCCAGGTCTACTCTAGGGGGAACCCAGGTGTAAAGGTGGACTGCATCATTTCCACTGTAATTCTAAGTAAGAAATTATCTAAAAGAGGACTAAAAAGTGTATAAAATGAACTTTAAATTAGGCAAACCCACAAAATGAAGAGCTGTCCAAGTACCACCTGATGGAGCTTGCATACCACAGTTTGAGAAACACTGTTCTATATGATCCAATTACACCTCTATGAACATAATCCTGTAACTCTGTAATGTGACTTGCATTTAATGTCTGTTGGTGATAATAAGCATATGAAGTGGAAATACTCATTCTTTGTGTTTCTTTGTTTTCCTCTTTGCCTTTTAAAGGTTCTGGAGTATCAGCGCGACTACATGTGTGCTAAGTGTCGTTACGTTTTTCAACTCAGTGCTGAGTTTGACCAGTTCTACACTTTTGTCCCTCCGGTGGCCTGTCCCAACCCTGAGCGCTGCGAGTCCCACAAATTCAGCTGTCTCTCTGGGGACACCGAGCCCACCACCTGCAGAGACTACCAGGAGATCAAGATCCAAGAGCAGGTACAACAATAGGTTGTGTTCACAGGCAAGGTCGTATGTAACTCTATGTGAGATTTACTTTTTTTTTTTTTTTTTTTTTTTAAGAAATATCCAAAATGGAGAGCCACAAACGTTGAACCTTCCATGTTAATCTCATGGTTTAAAGTCTAAATGGCAACAGTAACGCCTTTAGAGTTGAATAATGTTTAATTATGCTGACAAAGAAGATGGTTATCTTTGTGCGAAATTTTGTTTCACATATAAGAGCCCAGTAATTACAGAGATATTAACCACATTAAAAAAAAATCTGCAATCTAACAGAGCAAAGCAAATTCTACCATAGAATTCTGACCTGACCAGCTCAGTTTAAACTATAAGGATTCTACAATGTTGTAATCTTGTGAATGCAGCCGATTACTCCT
>JACM01072047.1:0-25067 GCA_000787095.1 Periophthalmodon schlosseri
ATTATATATATATATATTTAAATTAAATATACAATGTGTAACTTCATCATTCCATGCAAATAGAAGTTAAAACCATAATTTGGAACACTCTCTGTGGAGATACGTTTTACACCATACAGTGGAAGCTTATACCTAACAACATGTCCATGGAAATGAGCAGGAGGAGGCCCTCCACCAGACCATATAAGAGTCACGTTTGTGGAGATGCAAGCCCACTCACAGTAAGGACACGTTTTTATACTTTCACACAACCAAAAAAAAACAAAAACAAAAAAAACAAAACAAAAACATGTTCATTAGAATTTATTTGCCTGCTTCTTCTGAGAATTCATACTACAATGGGATTGGTAAAATCTGCTTGTCATGACAGTCAGTTGCCAAAATAACCCTGTTTTTTCATAGATTTTAATGTTTGGAGGCTAACGCTAACTTCCTAGTTGAAAATGCACTGGAGCTAATGACTGTAACAATATGGAATGCAGTTGTTCTTTTTACAAACATTGGATGGACCTATAGAAATTGTATTCACATTTGTTCAGCTAACAGAAATCAACTTCTTATAATACACTATATGGAGTAAAAGGCATGAAATAAAAGTTTAGTACAGGCCCTTTTATATTCAGCATGTTCGTGTACGTTCACGTTGGCGTGCATGTAGGCTCTGTAACACTGTGTACCTGCTCAGTCTCTTTCATAGGGAGAGCTTGTACATAGTTTGTGATTTCCGCTGTGGCTCGAGCTCCGCGTGGGATTTGGACTAATAGAAAGTTGTGCGTTTGTGTTCCTGTTGGCTCGGCTCTGGAGACCTGAGGAAAAGCGTACCGGGAGGAAGTCCAATTTCATCCACCCCAGTTTGTGCTATTGTCCCGGGATTCACGTCTGAGTGAGGCCTGCTGTTCGCCATGTGGACTCAGCACAGACTAATGTGTGCATGTGTGTGCGTGTGTGTGTGTAAGGGGAAACTTTTTGTCTTTTTTTTTCTTCATAATTCTGATACATATAGATTTCTTCATGATTTTTATACATATAAATCTCTAGATAACAGAAGTGTTGTATAACAAAACATTGTTCATTTCTGTTGGTTTGACAGGTTTGACACGGTCAGTGCTTGGAGTTGGGTTGCTGCCAAAGATGGGATCTGAAATGATTTTGACTTGATGCTCCACAAAAGTTACAATCTCTGAGAAGTTTGGTTTGTGATAGCCTCTTGGATATCACGTCAACATTTCAGAATGTGTCTTTTATTTTATGGTAAATGGTCACAATTTTTATATAGTGGTTTTCCAAATTCAAGACACTCAAAGTGCTTTACTTTAAGGAATTGCTTACCCATTCACACACACATTAATTTTCCAGTGTACACAGACACTGGGGAGAAGGGGCGTTAACAGTCTTGCCCAGGGACACAACGACAATGACAATAATAGATGATAGTTTTAATATTTGATGACATGTTCTGTTCAATTATGTTTCTTAGCTCAGACATGGTGTTGCTGCACCCATACAGAGACAAAGCATCGTTGTTTCTGCATAGTCCTGTAACAGTGACACATTTTCAACTTTAATGCTTGGCCAGGTAAGTACTTTTTGCATGTATGCATTGGTGAGCTTTTTTCGTTACCAAAATGTTCATGTAGTAACAATGTTGCTTTTTTAAACCCAGCTTTAGGACACATGTGAAGACAGGTTTGGTTGAGCTCTTTTGGACGTTCCCTGGTGTACCTCTCCAAGAAGTACATGCTGTTGCCTTTTGAAGCACATTTTTCTTCCACATAATGTTTGAATGTTTGGATGAACATTTTGGGTGGAGTGAAGTGGATCTCCATCAAATATTGGTATGTCTCTGGGTGGCAGTTGTGTAGCATCTTGTTGAATTAAAAGATCAGAAATGTTGTTTTGCTTTTGTTCAGATGATGGAGCAGTAAGTTGTAAGTTTCTGTTTGGATGGTGGCAGTAACATTTGTGGTTTGTTGGTGCTGGAAGTGGTTTGGTTGCATGGTCTTTAGTTTGGTGGTGGCAGTGGTGCTTCCTTTCTTTGTTTTTGAAGCGTATTAGTTCTTTCCATCACTCTATGAGTCCTAGATGGCATTTGGAGCTTTTATTTCAGCCTCCAGTTCTAGAGCCTCAATCCTTTTTCTCATTTCCTCCTGTTTTTCTTTCATAGCCATTTTTTTCAAGTTCATGTTTCTCCTTGAATGCTTTTTCTTTAGCTATTATAGCAGCTCTTTTTGCCTCTACTTAAGCTCTCAAAGTGGAAGATCTTGTGGAGTGGTTTGATTTTGAGGATTTCAGAGACACATTGGATGCACTGTCAGTTGGTTTTATCTCTTCCAAAATGTCATTTTCAGTTTTATTTTCATCACCAGTACCTTTTAATACTCTGACACTGCTTCAGAAAACTCTTGCACACTTAACAGCTTAGCTTTGAACCATATTTCATTTTTCTCTTGATCAAAAACGGGCAACAGTTCAAGGAGACCTTCGTGTGCATGTTTGGCATCATTAACCATGTTTCATTCTGTGCAAATGTCCCTTTGACTTCATGGTGAAACCCTGATTGTGACATTAACCCAAAAAGTCTGTTTTTGACATTAGCAGCCTTTGGTTTCCTCTAGTTCAGCTATTTTAGCAAGAAGAGCCTGTTAATTTACTTGTTCATTCATTTACCCTAAATTATATTTCCAAACACAAAATATTGAACCCTTTTTACTCTTGAATATAACCCTTTAAATTGTCTTTTTTTTTTTTTTAATATATATTTTAGATGACCATTTTATTTAATTTTATTTGTGCATGCCAGCAGGCCAGACTAACCCGCTGTTCTTCTTTGGCCACCGCAGACATGACCTCGTCGAACCACTCAGCTACTTCCGTCTCTGGCCCTGGTTCAACTGTTGCAGCCGACCACTCCACCAGACAAGACCCAGTCTCCACTCTGTGGCACAGGAGGCTCCATTGGCCCTGTACGGCTGCATCACCCCCGTTACCCCGGTACGGCTGCGTCACCCCCTGTCGCCCCCATATGGCTCTGTTGCCCCCACATGGCTTCGTTGTAAGTGAGCTCACCTCCTCCTGTGCCTCCTGTGCATGAGACTCAGTCTCTCACTGTACGAGCTTCTCCCACGCCTGGTAGGTCCCAGGTTGCTTCGGCTTTTTAGCACCCAGTGCTTTGATGGGCGCATGGTGGTAGTCACTTTTAGGCAGATGAATTAAAGTTCATATTGCTCCAACAAAATGATGAAAGCTGGTTTTGACATATGGGGTGGTGCTTTGGGTTAAATGAAAGCATACTCATACTTTTTAGATCAAATGTATCTCATGTAATCATGTCTTTCACTGTTACACGGGGGCCTGCAATAGAACAGGAGGGCTTCAGATGAACTGCATAGGGGCCCCTGGGGGTCCAGAAAAATCATCATGAAAAATGTCAAATTATTCCATTTTCATCCCAGAAGCTTAGATTGAAATGGTATTTCATGATAAAAAAAAGTTTGCAAAATGTACACAAACGGTCCCCAAGAGTGTCAGAGGGTTAAATATGAATTGCTGACCTTATTGCTGACCATCCAATCCCTCATTGGTCCAGGAGTGGTTGAAATGGAGACATTTTGGCTACTCTCTGGAAGCCATTGTCAATGTTCAAGCCATTATCAGTCTGTCTTACAACAGCCTCCAGACGGAAGCCAAAATGCTCCATTTCAAAAACGTCCAAATAACAACCTTTGAAATGTTTTCTACCAATATGAATGACTCAAACATGCATGAATGAAGCACAACACAATGGTTGTTTTTAAAGGGGAAACAACATTGTAGCTTTGTAACATACAATATATAAATGGGCATAGCTAGCTTGCTAGCTGACGTGTTCCAAACAGGAAGTGAGCCACTCTCTTTGTAATTGCTGCTCTCAAACTCATCATTTTGGTCTTTTAACCCACTGTACATGATCTTGGTGTTTTGTTTTGTTTTTTTTGTTTGTTTGTTTTTTTTGTTACTCTGTCTGTATATCAATTTATGAACATAAAGAACGGACTAATGAGGCGCCTTTTTTTCTCCGGTGTTGGTCCCGCTAGGAACAAGTTTCACCGCGTTGCTAAGCATTCGCCCCCTGTCAAACTAGCATTGCTGCCGGGAAGGTAGGAAGGCTTCAACAACCTTGCTCCTGATTAGCTCTTTGGTTGTTATGATGCACATGCTCGGAAATCTAAATATGGAACTAGCCTGAATTAGCTTCATTTGTTTCGAGCCAAATTCCACATCTATATTCAGGCTATGTAAAAACCTAAAATAAATAAATACATAAATAAATAAATAAATTAATTAATTAATTAATTAAAAAAAAAAAAAAGATGATTTAAGAGGACTCCAATATTTTCTTAGAACTACTATTGGAATATAGCCAAAAGGAAAATCCACCAAACACCAAGTTAAATTGGGACTAAACATGGACTGAACCTGAAACTAAACCAAGACTGCACCAGGATCTAACCAGGACTATATTAGGACCAAACCAAATCTACAGCAGTACTAAACAGGGCTCAAAAAAAAAAAAAATCAATTTGACAATAATTTAATACAGTTCAACATGTAATCGATTCCAATGCATAAAAGAGTGAAGAAGGCGAGTGAGCTGTTTGTAGAAAGGTCAGTACGTGGGATTTCACACGAGCCTAAAAATATCAGATCTTATCAGGTTTATGCATAATGAATGTGAGGTCATTTAACACGCGGAGCCTTGGTTATCTTTCCCATTGCCCTCTGCCAATCAATTTGTCGTTCTGTGGCTTTGTGTTCAGTCCTCTCTCTACTACACTGCAAAAAAGATATGAGTTTGTACACATGTAATAGTGGAAATTATAATTGTGAATTTAGAATATTTTGTTTTCCTTAATTCTGAGATATTTGAGTAAGATTGGCTTTTTATTTGTCAATGTTTAACCCCTTTAAACACCCTTTATTTTGTCAACCATCTGATAAAATAAAACTATCCAGCTCCCAGGCAGAAGAAACCTGTAACCTTCTCATTTTCTGTCAGAAGAAAGAAAAAAAACCCAAAACAAAACAAAAAAAAAAACACATTTTGGGGTGACTCAGGATCAGTTTGTACTCCAAACCTACAAATACAAAATTTAAAAAGCAAAAAAAATCAACAAATTTTACTTTTATGTGAATGTCACCTGAAAAAAAAATAAATAAATAAATGTAAACCTTTTTTTGATGCATGTTCTTCATGAAAGTAGATTAGACATCTGATGCATGTTCTTCATGTGAGTAGATCAGACAGCAAAGGCTAAAACTGCAGTGTGTCAGCCTTAGAGGGAGCCCAGTCCTGTTTTTGTACTCCAAAGCTGCCCACATCTCAGCTCCACAGCACAGAGCTGTACGGCTTGAGTTTGAATTTGAGTTTAAATTTTAGTCTGGCGTTTTAGTTCAAATCAGTGGGATTGATAAGAAGTATGCCTTACTGGTTTTATAACAGTACTTTGTTTTGTTTGATGTAACTCAATAACATATTAAAGGTGCACTTTGTAACTTTTCTGGTGGAGCGTTTGTCAGCTGCTTGTTTCCATGGAGATGTTATTGCTTTGCTTCTGTGCACAGTATGTCATATCTATGAGTTTGGATTTAACTCCCTCTCTTCCACACTGCAAAAAACACATGAAATCGTAAAAATAAATGTAGAATAACAATCTAGTTTTACTTTATTTCAGTAGAGATATTTTAGAAAGATTTTGCTGGTCAAAAATGTTCAAGTAATGTATGGCTGGTTTAATAATTTACTTAATCGAATAACATTTTAAAGGTGACTTTAAAGGTGAAACTTTCCTGGTGGAGCATTCCCCAGCTACTTGTTTCCATAGAGATACCATTGCTTTGCCTCTAATGTCCCACAGTAAGACATTTCTATGGGTTTAGATTGAACTCCCTCTCTACACTGTAAAAATGACATCACAAGACATGTAACAGTGAAAATGAGGTGGATTTAGAGATCTTGTTTTGCTTGATTTTAATCGAGATATTTGAGTTAGATTGTCTATTATTTGTCAGTCTTTAAGGTATTTCTGACTGGTTTTAATTTTATACTTAGTTTTGCTTGACATAACCCATAACCCATCTGGCTTGTTTCCATAGAGATATAATTCCATAGAGATGTAATTCCTTTGCCTCTAACAGTGATGGGAAGAATCCTTCCCATCACTGATTGAGTTGATAATGTATTTAGTTACAGAATACTGAATATATGGGCCAATACTGTATTCTGAATAATTTGAATACATTCACACCAAGTTGCATTATTTTACAGTGTAGAAATATGACATAATTACAAACCATTTTATTTTTTTGTTATATATTCATTTATGTCTAATTAGAGATGAAAAATCACACATCTACACACTGTTAGAGCTGTGTTTTCTATTTTTCTTATTAATACTGTGCAGTTAAGAGCTAAAATTACATCATGAAGTACCCCCATGTATTCCTTTTAATTTAGTAAAGTAACTGTATTCTGAATACCACCAAATGAAAGAGTAACTGTACCCAAATACAGTAACTCAAAACTAGTATTCAGAATATGTATTCTCAATCTCAGTACATGTGTTTAGTTACTTCCTAACACTGCCCTCAAATGTCCCACCGTATAGCATTTCTGTGTATTTAGAAAGGCAACATTGCATTGCTGCTTTGAGATACAGCAAAGCAAGGACTGCCACCTGCTTGTTTCCATAGAGATGTTATTGCTTTGCATGTAATGCCCCACAGTATGGCATTTCTATGGGTCTGGACTTACCCCTCTCTTTTACACTGCAAAAAATACATTTGTACATTTGTAATCATGAAAATGACTTGAATAACCATCTTGCTTTGATTTGGAGTGATTTCAGTTTGTCTATTATGAATCACATTGTCAAGATATTTTTCACTGGTTTTAATAAAAAAAAACAAAAACAAACAAAAACACATACTTAGTTTTGTTTAACGGAACTTAATAACGTTATTAAAGGTGCACTGTGCAACATTTCTAGTGGCGCGTTCGCCACCTGCTTGTGTCCATGGAGATGCTGTTGCCAAGCCTCTAATGTCCCACAGTATGGCATTTCTGTGTATTTAGAACAGCAACCATGCTTTGCTGTTTTGAAACATTTTTGTAAGATTGTCTATTACTTGTCATTGTTCAAAATATTTTTTTGACTAGTTTTAATAGTAAACCAAAACATATAAGGTCTGCCACCTGCTTGTTTCCATGGAGATGTTATTGCTTTGCCTGTAATGCCCCACAGTATGGCATTTCTGTGGGTTTGAACTTACAATCTTACTTTGCTGTTGCATGATTTTAGTTAGATTATCTATTATGAATCACATTTTCACAGTATTTTTGACTGGTTTAAATAATAAACTTACTTAGTTTTGCATGACGTAATTTAATAATATATTAAAGGTGCACTATGTAACATTTCTGATGGAGCATTTGCCACCTGCTTGTGTCCGTGTCCATGATATTATTTGCAATAAAATACAAGCAAGATAGATACACTTAATTGCAATACGTTGGAACATTCCTATTCCAAGCAATAACATCTCCATGGAGACAAGCAAGTGTCAGACCCTTTACTAGAAATGTTACATAGTGCACCTTTAAAAGAACTACACAAATAAAATGTAGCTTCAATTCATTTTACACCAATTAGATGCATTATTTTTGCAGTGTCCAAGGTAACAGCTCTGTATTATTATTTCGTACTTTTAGAGATATTATGCAAATGAATCATGCGATAAGTGACTTTCCAAAAGCACCTAAAGAAGACTGTCCATTTTGAACCAGCGGAAAGTGTCGGCTAAGCTAAATTAAGAGTGAAAAATGTCTGGTCTAAGCACAAACCAGTGGACTGTGGGTGACTTGTGCTTTCTATTAGCTACAAGTGAAATACTGTGCTACATTTGAGAGCATCAAGCGTCATTGCTGCATGACGTATGGCACCAAAGGGCTTTTGACCTGTGAACTTTGAACCCTAAGAGTCAAAGAGCACTGCACCAAAGCATCATGGGAGTACGGGGCAGGGCCATATCATTTAATTCAGAAGCAATTTGTGGGTCGGGAAAAGGGAGCATGGTCAGGAGGTTAGGCTGACTGGATGATACAGTGGATTGGTAACGGCCATTTGTCCAGAAGGATCGGAATACTAGATGCATTTAAAGTGGCACTATGTAACATTTCTGGTGCAGGGTCTGCCACAGGCTTGGATGCCCAGTTACAGATCTGTGGAGTGTCCTGGTCATGTGATAGCATGGTATAGCGAGGGATTAAATGCTTTTGGCAATTTTTGAGAAAGATACCAACTATATTTCCTGGCAATTTATTTAAATCATAAAATTACACTCGAACTAAAATGTTAATGATTTACTACTTCACATCCCATACTATTACTCTGTGGGAAATATTAAGGTATTAAGGTACTGTATTTATTTGTTCTCAGACCAGTGCATGCTTTTATTGTGTCCTTGGCCGAGACACTTCTCCCACTTTACCTATGTATGAATGTGGTGTGTGAGTGAGTGTTGGTGGTGGTCAGAGGGGCAAGTGGCTCAGATTGGCAGCCTCACTTCCATCAGTCTGCCCCGGGCCAGCTGTGGCTACAATAGTCATATACCACCAGTGTAGAGTGAATGAATATGATTTGAAAGACACTAGATAAACCCAATGCATTATTATTTATTACTATTATAAATAATTAGGGCTGTCACTTTTAGCTCATTATTATCGTGTTAATGCAAATTAATTTTTATCAGCGAGGAGGAATGGAGCAGATTCTGAGCCACATAAAAAAAAAAACAACTTCATGGCAAGTTTTATTTGTATTGCACAATTGGTAAACAAAGTAATTCAAAGTGCTTTACAGAATAATTCAACTCAATTCAATTTATTTTTATAAAGCTCAAAATCACAACAGCAGTTGCTTCTTAGGGTTGAACATGAGAAATGATTTAACCAACAGAAAGTTAGAAAATCAACAATGAAACAGAAACAGACAGGAAAATTAATCAACAGAAAACAAGCAACTGTCCCAGAACATCCCTTGTCCTTAGACCCTCCTTCTCGGCAAGGAAAACCTAAAAAAAAAAAGTGGGGAAAAAGAGAACCTCAAGGAGAACCACACTGAAGGAGAGATCCACTCCATGGGCGGGCAGCTGCAGATGTGTCCAGGACTAATGCATCCATTTGCAGATAGAGTTCAAGACTGTAGGGCCAGAGCCCACTCAACTAAGGGACAGAGCCCACTCAACGAAGAGACAGAGGGAGGCCCACCCACGGCAGGGCAGGAGCCACCCCAACCAGGCACCGGGCCATCCATTCAGGCAAGGGAAGGGAGGGTCCCAATAAGACATTAAAATCACAATACAACAAATCAAAACACAACTAAATTTACTTTAAAAGAGAAGAGGCAGAATAAAAACCTTTCAGTCATATGCACAGCTAAACAGAACCGTTTGAGCCTGGATTTAGGATGATGAGGATTTCATTGAAAACTGTGTGGAGCGTTACAAGGCAGAGCCCAGCACTGGCCTAGATCACTCTCCTCTGCAATGTTGGTCCAGACATGAAGGATTATATAGAGTCTACCTCACACACAAATATTTGGCACCAGCAGCCACATGAGTGTCATGTAAAAGGCTCTTCTCACTCTCTGCATGTCCTCTGTGAACAGGCTCATCTGTTTAACTGGCTCAAGACAAACAAATGAAGTCTGAGCAGATTCAGGAGCTAAAGCCTTGTTATCCTGGTTGTTTTGCTGCACATTATGTTTATACACTGTATAATGTTCTTGTTAAAATATTCCAGTGCACTTTTATTTGACATATTCCTGTGTAAACGTGTTAGCTCATTTGCCTTCACTGGGGTGAGTTACAAAATGAATTTGAAAATTGTCTTAATGTTGCATGTTCAAAACGCACACACGCACACACGAAAGGATCAGTGAAGTTCCAGCATAATGTTCCAGTAAACATTTGTGGATAGTGTTAATAAAGTGTTTTATTAAACAAACAAATGAGAAGTGATTTACTTTGGGATTAATCCTGACTTAACTGTAGACAATAATACGATTAGAAACTATATATACTATAAAGGCTACATCCACAAATACCTATCATTCATATTATATATGTATTTGAAAATATTCAAATGATTTTTAAAGCAACAGCACACATTTAAGATCAAAACAAAATGAAAGCTTCTCTAAAACATTAGCCACTGTAGTCATCATAAGCAGCTCAGTTTCCAACTAAAACCATGTTATATTTGTACTTATCCATCTGGCAACATTTCCTCTCGCAGTTTGAACATTTGGAGCATTTGGCACGATGGATTTTGCCACAAAAAGAACATGAATATTGACAGTGTAATGATAGCACAGCATAGCCTGCCCGCAGTCTCTCTCCTCTCTGCGTATGGGCCTTGTATTGATGCGAGATGTGGACTGGCCTCCAGAATGAGTTAGTGATTGCTGACCACCCCATATGTTTCCTGTCATACAGGACTTCAATAATCTAAAGAGCATCTGTCACAAAAGCATAGAGTCAGCAGGACCTGTCGGCTCCCAATTGTGTAAAACATAATGCAAGTGTCCACCAGCAACAGCAGGACAAGTCTGCCATTGTGGGTTTTACAATGCTTTTGTAAGACATACAAATATTCTTATCTACATTTTTGTATGTAATAAAATACAAATTGTCTTCCCTAGATATTGTATAA
The DNA here is from genome assembly GCA_000787095.1 of Periophthalmodon schlosseri. Taxonomy (NCBI): domain Eukaryota; kingdom Metazoa; phylum Chordata; class Actinopteri; order Gobiiformes; family Gobiidae; genus Periophthalmodon; species Periophthalmodon schlosseri. The sequence goes on from JACM01072047.1 coordinate 10,751, forward strand.
GCAGATGTTAGGGTCACAATGACAAAATGAGACAGTTGTGTGCTGTCTGCATCTAAATATTGATCGTTTTATTGTTGCAAACAAGAAAGTAATTAGGAAGCTATGGATGAATAATATTTGCATCTAATTAGAGGAAATGTGCAGTTAGCATGCTGGTTGCTCTGAAAAGTTGTGTAAAAGAAGAATAACTTCAAATTGTTCCTTTTTTTGCCTTTTTAAAACAGTAAAATCAGGAACAGAGCCTTTTAAAGTTTCATTATGTAGCATATGCCAACATATGAAACTGTTTTGCCTGGAATGTCCCATATGCAATATTCATATTGCGTTTGGAACATTCCACTCAAAAAAAAAGGAATCAAACAGTATTGACAGTGCACTTGTCCTGGTTTAGGTCTAGTTTGGCTCCAGTTTGAATGCTGATGTAGATTTGGTTTGGTTCTGTTCTAGTCCTGGTTTAGTCCTGGTCTAGTCTTGGTTTAGTCATAATTTAGTCCCAAATTTGATGTGGTGAACTCAAAATATGAAAGACTAACCCATAAAAAAATATGTTCTAACCCTAATTAAAATTTCAACTGGAATCTGGAACTAGATCCACCCGATCCTCTGTGAACCCAAACTGCGTTGTTCCAAAGAGATCCTCAGCGTTTGCTCAGCCGGCCTTTTCTTTTCAAACCATCAGTGCAGTCTGCTCCAGACAGACTGAAATTGTCTGTAGATTTTAATAATTTTACTAGAAATTTGAAAAAGCACATTTTAGATAATCAAATGTGTCCACATCAGTCTAGTTCAATTTGTTCTGTCAGTTTGTTCTGTTCTGTTTCACTGTAAAACTTGCACATAATGATCTTTAATATCTGTGTGGAAACAGTATTGAACATCTTGACTTTTTATTGTATTTTGCTGCTAATGTTGATGATGAACTGTTATGCTGTCTTCAGACCGGGGCATCAGGAGCATCGAGTTTACATGCAAAGACTATGGTGGACGAACGTGTAGGCCATCCTGAGTTTCTGCTGTGCGTTTTCAAGTGTCAGTGCATCACCATTCTGGTGTTGACGTGGCGCATCTTGAGCGTTCAGGCGTTGGACGCTCTGTTCACAAGTCCAAAGCGCCAGACACTAGAGTTGAAAAAGCTGAACTTTTGGCGTTTGACGTGCTGCGTCAACCAATCAGAGACTACGCTCCAGTGGTGTAGCAACATCATTATTCAGAAGAGGGAGAAAGACATCAGTTACAAACTAGCGGCAACTTAATTATGCTGGGCAAGCGGATCGCCTCTGTTGATGGGTTTTTATGTAATAAATACATTAAAGCTACTCTCTCAACCTGGTCTGCCATCGCTCACAAAGAGACCGGGAAAACAAAACATCCAAAGGCACTTGCAGACAGCACCGGACCGCCCTGGACGTGTCATAGGCGTCTAACGCGATTTTGACGCCATGGCCTGAATGCCACATTAGTCTTAAAATGTAATGAAATGTGCATTTTTAATGTGTGTTCACCTGTCCAGGGACTGCAGATGGAAAGTAGCAGTATCTAAATCTGTTACAAATCATCTTTTCTTTTATAAGATTAATGCATTTGTAGACGGTCCCTGATATATAAAGAATAAAGATATTTATTCCATATTTCCCATTACTGCGGTCTGCTCACATTTGGCCCTGTGCTTGTGAATCGCCATGGTGATGGAAGAGTTGGCGCATGGCTATAAGAGGTAATAGGCTCTATGTTATGCAGCAAACCTTTTAATAATTTGTTAGGAGTGGACACATACACGCTTGTTCTAATGCCATGGCATTAATCCATACTGATGCAAAGAGACCTGCGCCTATACAGATTACACTTAGCCAGCATCACTCTAACTCTTGCCAGAGGTGGGTAGAGTCGCCAAAAATAGTATTCAAGACTAATGTTGCTTCAAAATAATATTACTCAAGTAGAAGTATATGTAGTGGTGTAGTGGTCCAAGAAATTACTCAAGTAAGAGTGAAAATGTATTTGGGAAACGTACTCCTCAAGTAGCTTATAGGGCCCATATTACACTATTTTCCTCATCACAAACACACAAACTCTGCATATTTAGGCTATGTTCTTCTCTCAAACAGAAAACACTCTTTTCCACCTTGTGATAGCATGCGGTAATACAGTTACTCAAGTACATGTAACTGAGTAAATGTGCCTGCAAACTACCCACCTCTACTTCTTGCTTAAAAATATATTTGGGGAGTGTTCTGCTCTGCTTTCCAACTCGTGGTTTTTGGCCCCCGGGAGCCTGAGGAGAGAGGCGCCATTGAACCTTTGGCTTTGGAGTTATTTGACTGGTGCAAAGAGTAGTTAGCAGCTTGCTTTAAGGCACCTCCACATCTGTCTCTCACACATGTGCTTCATGTAAAAATAGTGCTGACACGAAAACACTCACCAGGAAGAGTGAAAATGTGCTTTCAAATGAGAAGGGAATACGAAGTAGACACTCTTCAAGTTTGAACTAAAAGTATTTGCTGGGTTTGAAATGACATCATTATTCCATTGCCCAGTACTATTCAGTGGAGCAGGCAGAGTGACATGTTAAAGGCCCTGTACCCCATTTCTCCCCATGTATTTGAGGAAAATGTGTCCTGCTTCAGTACAGATATACTGTAAAGCAGCACTTGAGCTCAGAATATGTCCGCTGTCTACTGTCTGGAACTAATGATCATTTCATACCAATGCTTTGGGTCAATATGTGTAATTATGTTTATGGATATTTCCACTGGCAATATTCGGTATCTGTGTGTATATATAAGGGAACTGACATCTAATTCAATCATATCTATGAGTCTGTTCACACTTGATTTGGTCCTAGTTTGAGCTCAGTTTAGTCCTGATGTAGACTTGATTTTAGTCCTGTTCCAGTCCTGGTTTAGACCTGGCCAAATCCAGGTTTAGTTTTGGGTTTCTTTCCAATTCAGTCCCATGTGTGTTGCATGTGCAAATGAACACTCTAAAATGAGACTATAGGCCTGTATGTTACAGTACAGTATTCCAGAGTCCAGACTGATAACTATGTATTTTCTGTACAGAGGGATGTCAGTTTGGTCTCCACTCCCTCCATCGCTCGAGAACCAAAAACAGTCATCCAATCAGATTTGTTTCAAGCATCCTAATTATTCATCACAATGAGTATATAAGCACTTTTCACAACATTAAGAAGCCAGAGCGGAGTTTGGTATCATGAAAATGCTAATAGCTAGCATACTAAGCGAACACAACTTATTTTGACCTTAAGAGCTACTTATACAATATATATGTACTGGGGTGAGATGCATTCTGCTCAAATCCATGGGAAGAAATGAGGTTCAGCCACTTTAATATTTTGTATTCAAATGTGAGTCAGGTGCATGTGCTTGTACAGCCACAGTGCTCAGCAGTGCTGCTTAAGAGGAAAGTTTGGAAAGCACTTGTTTAGTGAAAAAATAGTTATTTTTTACCATCTTTTCCAAAACATTATTAAATATTTGTAAAAGTGGATAATGAGAGACTGAGCCCAAAAATATCTCTCTAGTGTCATTTTAACAATTGCTTTTTTTTTTTTTTTTTCCATCCGTTTTAGTGTTTGTGTTGTGTGGACGCTTGAGATTGAAAAATGAAAGTATACAGTATAAAATATACGTTGTTTTCGGTGAATATAGCATTTTCAAAACAATAAAAGGTAACATGGCGATCTAAATATGTTATGTGTTAGCAGTTAATACCCCATAGAAGTAAAATACCCCCTCTTTAAAAAGGATTAAAATAGTGTTTCAGACCTGACTAGATTTTTATATTTTCCGTCTCCATCAAGGACAATGCACACACAGGGATCATTGCTTTGTTAACTCAAAATTACCATTTGTTCTATTATTGAACAGACAAGCCATCCAGTCCCCTGTCACTCTGGGACAGTTGTAATTTCAGGCCTAATGAATAAATTAATATTTTAAAATTTCAAGTATTTTCACTTTTGCTCGTATCTTAAAAATGTGAGATGGTTTAAGCCTCTGTCCCTGTGTCATGTGGGGACAGCAGACCTCATGTTACCTCAGAACCCTCTCTACTGACAGAACAGTCCTCACATGTTTTTGTCATTATAACTTTGAACTGCTTCTAAGGGCTGTATGAAGCAAAGTAAATGTTTTGTCTTGTTTCTAATTTGCACTATTTAACTGGAGCGGTGCAATGATCATGATTGCCAGATCTGAGTGGAGTTTACATGTTCTCCTTGTGCCTGTATGTGCCTGAATGTTTATTTCTCATGAGTGCTGTAAATGTTCACTGAAATACAATGGCACAAAAGCTTCCAGCGAGGTACTCCTATTTGGACATGCGTCACCAGGTTACCCTCAGCAGACAGGTAGCCCCAGCGGCTTTGGAAGATGGGTCAGATGCAGAAGTTAAATTTCATCTTCTTGGGTAATAAAATATGCCTTTGCCTGGAATGTTCCACACTAAAGCACTGAAAAGTAAAGTCTATCTCCATGGAGACAATCAGGTGATGCCATCAAGCCAAAGTACTGGTCAGATCTGTCGAGAGGTAACCATGCTCACAGTAAGAATGCTTCCTTGTTTTTTGTAGCAGTAAAAACACCTATTAAAGTGCAAGATAGACAAGTTTAAGTTTGGATACAAGCAGGTGGCATACCTCTTACCCACCAGATAAGTTGCACAGTGTACCTTTAAAGCTGCACTACTCAATTTCCCCTGTTTTCAAGGGAGATAGAATTCCAAGGTGGAGATAGAATAATGTAAATGTTATTCGGTCCCAAACTTGTTCCTAGGTCTTAGAAACCACTTGATAAGATGCAATGGTACAGTTTCAAGCACAAACTGGCCTTTTCAGAGCTTATAACCATGTTATAGTTGTTTTCTTCTCATTAACCCTCTGAAGTTGTTTTTGCAGTGATTCGAGCATGTTTGAGCAATCTTTAATATCTTATTTTTAAGACACCATTTTGCCAATCAGTCCCCGTTTTCACTGACACCAGCGCACGCCCACTGTGATGTACTTCAGTTTACTTCTACTCGCTAGTGTGATGTGCAGCTATCCATGGGAGGGGCTGACAGCATGCAGCGCTTTGCTGTGATGACGTTTACGCTGCGTCATCCCCTATTGGGCACTGCAGTTTTCTAACGCGGAAGTCAGTGGACTTGTTTAATGTATTAAGTTGTTTTAGATGAATATTGTGATTTAAAATGTGCAAATTATAACATAATGATCCACGGGTGTCATAGATTATAACTATAGAGCAGACACAACTACAATAGGTCTCCTTTAACCTAACCCTTAAAGTTCTACAATATACTTTGCTTTACCTTGAAAGTTCCACAGTATGGTATTCATTTCCATATTTATAAACTACAGGCATTTAATTTGCTCAAAAATACCTGAATTTTTACTGTAAATTGACTCGCCTCTCCACAGATCAGACCTGTAACCTGGCACTGTGGTGTAATATGCTGGTCTGCATGAAGATAGGTAAGTTTAATGTCATACTGTGGAATATTTCAGGCAAAGCAATGACATTTCAGTGGATACAAGGAGGTGACAGAAAAGTCCACCTTTGACCTTTTCAGTTGTTCAGACTTGGAGCTGACGAAGATTCTATTGTCTTTAAAAAATACTCAACATCTGACAATAACAACTTCTATGAACAACAGCTTGGACATGTTATTTTCAGATGTGATCTTTCAGCTGCTCCTCTCCCTCTCACACAAATCAGATTGAGTAAAAATAACAGTATAAAGCGGCTGTCAGATGAATTCCTTCGGCCTAACACAATTTGACGTGTAATAAATTTAGACACCAGATCCATGCTGCCATGTTTCTTACGCCACGCGCTTCTCTGATGTTGACAAGGCGGTCGCCGTGGCAGCCAACCCAACAACGGGAGGCCTGTCCAATCGTGTTTCAGCTCACAACTCTCCTCTGCCGCTGTCAACGCCATCGGGGCTAATTAAAACTGGCATTTACACAGAGCATCAAACATATAAACTACAATGAGACGGCTGTATGAGAAGGGGATGTGGTAAAGTTCCAGTGGGTTGCTTTAATCTGGTTTTGTGGAGTACTTTTGAAGACCTGAGTAATGGTGTCAAAATAAATAATGTAAGTAAACAAGAGAGTCAGAGTTATTCAGTCCTGATTATGAATTTAAGGTTTGAATAGGAAAGTCCTCAATGACAGAAGCAGTTTAAAGCAGACACATTCTGCTTGTGTAAATAAAAGAAACAAGTCCACTGACTTCTGCAGTAGAAAACTGCAGTGCCCAATAGGAGCTAATGTTGCTGTAAAAGTCAGCACAACAAAGAGCTCTGACGCTGTCGGCTCCTCCTATGGATAGCTGCACACCACACTGGTGAGCAGCAGATTTTTTTTTTCATTTGTACCAAAATGATACCAAAATGGTACCAAAATTAAGTAAGTACAGAGTAGTGGGCGTGTAGAGTTGGCAGTGAAAATGGCAATTGATTGGCAATATGGCGCCTTGAAAAAAAGCCATTAAAGATGACTCAAACATGAAAGAATCACTGCAAATACAACTTCGAGAGGGTAAATGAGAAGGAAACAACTATAACATGGTTAAAAGCTCTGAAAAGTCCATTTTGCTGAATAGGTCTTAAATCAGGCTAAAAAACAATGTATTCATTTATAGTGAAACATCAGACCATGTGCGTTGTCTGCATCTAATGGAGGAGCTCACTGGACATCTTTCATTTGAAATAAAATCAAACTTCTCTCACCTCACCTTAACTGAGTTAAGTGGTAATTAATTTAACAGAATTCTGTGCTGTTTCTCAGTCCTCATAGTTGTATTTTTATGATTTATTACTCCTTAATGCAGCCATGTGTGTTCTGACATTAACGGACTATGGATTTCTGCGATTGGCTAATCCACCTGTCAATCACGGCCATCTGAACTCAGGAAGATAAGATAAGACCAGGGCCCAGACTACAGTCTTAGTCTTAGTCTGGCTAGCCAGACAATATTCTTTTTTGTTGGCTTTCAGTTGACATCACAACATTCTATAGACAAATAGTATTTAATACAGAAGGGGGCAGCTAAAATTAATGTAGTTAAATTCAGATTTGTGTTATAATATGGGAAATGATCAGGTTCAACATTTGTGAATTTAACATTTGGATATTTCATGGAAAACTACAATGTAATCAATAGGAACAACTGTGTCTTGCCCCCATCTGGAATTATGACATCATCACATGGGCAGTTGGTGGAGTGTTTGTCCACTGATCTGAAGGTTGGCAGTTCAAATCCTGCTTGCGACATAAACATCATTGGTAAAGTGGTCAGATTCACTGATTCACAGGAAGACTGCTATTGTTTTGTCCTTGAGCAAGACACTTAACGCACCCCGCCCCCAGTGTCTGTGTACACTGGTGTAGGAATGTGTGTGTGAATGGGTGAGTGGTTCCTTAATGTAAAGCACTTTGAGCCTTGAAGGCGGAAAAGAGCTATATTAAAATCTGACCATTTACATTCTAGAATATGAAATCCACCAATTGGCAGCTTCTAGAGAGTTCTTTTTTATTTTCTTTCTTTCTTTCTTTTTTTCAAAACTTAAATTGTATGAATTGTTTTATAAATAAATACAGTTTTTAGTGATTTTTTTCTGTAGACTGCTAAAATATCCCTTGATAATTAAACAGTAACATTGTTTCACCATTCTATACAATATCTGTAGCTATGTGTGAAATACTAAAGTGTCAAAGTGTCATATTTAAAAAGCCATAAAAAAACTCACAATCTGGTGCTTAATGAGCCTGCAGTGGTAGTGACTTTCTCCTTGTGACCTGGACTAATTCCCTGGCAACAATAAATGTTTTTGTGCATCATAAAACAATTGAACAGCAGTTTGTCCCTACACCACATCCTATAGAGAGGAAAGTTCGAAAAGACACAGGCTAATTATCCATTCTGCCTAATTACACTGGCCAGGCCTTTTGTAATCGGAAGTTAATTGAGTCGTTAGAAAATAAATTGCATAAATTAATGGGCCGCAGAGAGAAGGGACTAAAATAAGATTGTTTAAGACTTTTTGGAACGAGGGGCTCATTTATTTGACTTTGTTAGAATGAGCTCAGTTAGAAATGATGATATAGAGGGAGATAATAGGGGGATCATTTCCACTACAGCATATCTAAATACTTACCACTTGGAAAATTACAAGATACAATTGAAAAACGTGATAGGCCTAAAATCTGCTACAAAATCTGAGACACCAGTAACCTTAAGCCTTTGTACAATATGGAATTTTGGATTAGTTTTCATAATCGGTTTAATAAACAAGGAAAGGTGGATATAAATATTGTAACAGGGTCAAGGTTAAAGCGCATATGACAGGATTGACTAATCATTTCACTAAAACATGGCTCACATTCAATTATATTTAAGATCTGACAAAAAATCTTACCTTTTTTTTGTAATTTTGATGAAGTTGATGAAGAATAATTTTACTTTCTAGTTGGACATGGGCAACTGACATACAGAGGTAATTCCATAGCTGTTACCTAGCAACCATAATGTTAACAAAGGAGGATGAGCTTCACCGGACAAAGGACCCAAAATCGGCCTTATTTTGAATGAGGACACAGAGGCTACTTAAGAAGGTGCTATTACACGTATGATTTATTTACTGAAGGTGTAGGTTTTGGTCAACGGCAGATAGCTGCTTCTTGCTGTGTGCACAGCTGTAGACTATGGGCCCAGTTTACCCAGTCTGTGTAAAGAGGGCGACTCGAGACTCCCATAGCTCCGAGTTGAGTTCACTCAGCCACAGACTTTGATGTGGAGGACCACAGGAGCTTACAGCGCTGACACGGTCATTTCAGTGCTCCCTCATGGGCTCAGCTTACCATTGGTGATGCGGCCTTGTCGTTTACGCACAAGCAGTAGTCCTACTCCTAGAAGTACTACTACTACTACTACTACTACTACAAGTCATGCCAACATCAGTAGCATAGCCTATATCTACTACTACTGTAGTTCCTCGTTTTACATATCACATAATTTCATGATAATTTTGTTCCCCATTTTAACATGAAACTATCACGTAATTTCGTGAAACCATCATGTGATTTTGAGATACTATCATGTCAAAACGTGATACTGCTGATGTTTTTTTAGTTCAGATTTGGCAGTTTTATGCTGATATTAAATTGTACAGAATGTAAAATTACAAATTCTATGATAAAGAATAAACTTTAACTTTTGTGCTGTCCATGTTGATGCCCTGTTGAAGTCGACTTAACCACTCTAAATCTGTGATCGTCTCTTCAAGTCTTGTTTTGACGATGTATTTCTTGTTGAAGAAAAAAAAAAAAAAGACAAGTGGGCGCAGGCAGAAAGAGAGAGGGTGCTGGAGGGTAAACTGTGTGCGGAGACACCAACACCAGGCTCTGTCAGAAACATGCGCACTCTGTCACAGGTTTTGTGCTTGCTTTCACGTTTTCACCGCTCAGTTTTAGTTATTACGTCCTTGATTTCTGTGCACTGCCCATGTTCATATTGTCTACATGCCCTCAACTTATAGTTAGTTAGATAGTCAAATGACACCATATGTATTGTGAAACCTTTCTAGTAGGGGGTCTGCCATCTACTTGTCTCCTTGAACTGGTAGCAAAAGAAAAATATAAAATCTGTCAACTGGACAAAAAGTTGTCGGAGTGAAGACATTTCGCTCCTCATCCAAGCCGCTTCTTCAGTTCTGGTCAGATTACTGGTGGACACTGCCTTATATCTATCTGAAGGGAGGAGCTAACTACACTGAAACTTTCTTTCTTTGTTTTGCTTTGAGTCTGAGGATGGCGCTATAGATAGACGATGTCTGAGGCCCCCATTCCTGTTCAAGGACAGATGGTCTTTCCTAACAAAAAATGTTTTTTTAACTCCCCTCTCAAACCATTTATTTTCTCTGGCTAAGATCTGTACCTCACTATCTTCAAAGGAGTGGTTAGTGGCTTTGAGATGGAGATCTACAGCGGACTGGGGTCCAGAGGAGCTCTCACGACGGTGTTGGTACATTCTCTTAAATCAAAACAGCCACTCTATAAGAGAAATGTCTTCACTCCTACAGTGTTTTGTCCAGTTGACAGATCTTATATTTTTCTTTTGCTATGGATCAGACCTGGATGACTGAGGGATTACACAGTTATCCTTGCATTGTCTTAAATGTTTCACAGTATGGCAGTGAACCTATTTTATTGCATAATTGTATTAGTATAAAATAACAAAAATAGTAGCTCAGTTGGTAGAGTGTTCGTCCTCTGATCTGAAGGTTGGTGGTTGGCGTGCTGATGTCGTATTTTTAGGCAAGACACTTAACCCACTTTGTCCCCATTTTCTGTGTACACTGCTGTGTGAACGTGTGTGTGAATGGGTGAGTGGTTCCTTAGCACTATATAAAAATGTGACCATTTACCATTCATTTCCAGACTGTGGAATATTCCAGGCAAAGCCATAACATCTCTATTGAAACAAGCAGGTGCTTTACATAGTACACCTTTAATCTGTATGAATTGTAAGGTGACAGATGGAGAAACATGAATCGCAGAATGTGATGGGCTAACACTGCCCAACAGGTTACAGAATGAAGAAATACAGTTTTGACATTATGTTCAGACTTAATGTTAACAAAACACTGTTAATTTACTCCTTTAAATTAGCTAACACATGCATGCCTTTGAACAGTGCCTGCAGCCAGCTATAGGCTAACTGACAGTAACACAGGGAGGACACAGTACGCTCAGATTGAGTCTATCTACTTATGGACAAGGTCCACATACAGAGAGCCACAAACCACATGATGAACACGGCACATGGTCTAATTCACATCATATCCAATTAACTTAATTATGTGCTGTGCAAACATTGAATATTCACAGCTGTGGTCAAACAGGACAAGACCTTGAGAACAGCCTTCCCCTGAGCGCTATCACATTTACTGTTAAGGCCAAGCTCCTGTTAATTAAAACCCAAGACATAATTACCTAGTGTGTTATGAAACCGTTCTGCTTATTGGCGTTGGAAATCTGCCATTTTTCAGTGGGCCTGTTGCTAATGCTAGCGCTGACAAGATTAAAATAGCAGATATTGATTGGATTACAGACTGGGAGTTAATGAAAGCTAACTAAATAATTGAGCCTATAGCATGTTCCCATTATCTGTCTGAGAAGTGAAGGATTCTCGATATTTAGATAAACAGTGTGTCACAGCAGAATGATGGAGTACAGCTTTATAGAGGTTAAACAAACTGCACGTTGTGGTGAATGTGGCCGCCATCTTGGGACTGTAATTAGAATGTAAATAACATTGAAACGGGGACAGTGAAGTTGGTTTGTGCAGTACAAATCAGAAATTATATGTATTGTTTTGAAATTCAATAAAAATAAAGATGTGTTTCAACTGAAATAAAGTTGGAGAATGGAGACATCTCTATTGTGCCCAGCAATGGACCTCAACAGTCCCTCCCACTTCCAAATCTGCTCTGGTTCAGGAAAATGGAAACTAACTACTATAAATGGAATAATAATAAAATTATCAATGTGAATTAAAATCATGCCACAACAAAATTGTGACTAAATATATAAATACAATGGATAATACAATATAATAATACTGTTCAATACAATCACAAAATCCAAATGACTTCATTATTTTAAGTAATTTTTATATACTTCATTATCCTTGTTTAATTCATACACAGTTAATCAAATGTGCATAGTTGGACTATAGCATTACAGTCCCAACATGGCCACCAGGACTGGACAATTGCTGCTGTGAGTCACCATTGTAAAGTGCACTCTAGAGTTCCATCCCAAAGCTCCATCATAAATTCCACTTGTTTCTTACTCAATGAAATCTCCCTCTATAAACCACCATTACATCTGCTTTGTATTATTTTTCATGTGTGCTTGAGTAAAAACTACAGTCCCAACATGGTCGCCGGGACTGGACCTTTGCTAAAGTTACCATTGCAGTATGCATTCTAGAGTTCTATCCCAAAGCTCCCACTATGATAAATCCCACTTGTTTCTTACTCAGTGAAATGCCCCTCTATAGACCACTATTATATTCCCAGCATTAACAGCACTAGTCAGATCAGCAGTTTTGGTCATTGCTACCAGTCCTACAGCAGATGGATGGTTCACTCACATCCTTATCATCTGGGTATCTGTCGACTCGCAAATCCATAACACATTAAGAGGGAATGGAGCAAAAGCAGGAAGGCTGGGTTAGAAATTAATAAATTGTTCAAAATGGCGTCTGAAAAAAAACAAAAGTGTGCATGTTTTTTATCTGGCTGTTTATCACTGGAGCGGAGGTTAGCGCATTACATTTTTACTGTATAGCTGTATAAACGAATGGGCCACATAAAAGCGAAAATGTGAATTTTAAATCATGGAAGGAGGTTGGCAGTGCTTTCTGGGAAATAGCTTTTGCTTATGGTTTCATGACTAAAACGTTGACCATAAAGTACATGGTTAGACCACTCATTTCACTGAAACGTTAGAGCTAACTGTAACCTAGCAACCTTAAAGTGCATATGACAGGTTAGACAACTCTTTTTTTTTTTAAAACATAGTTAACATGATTATATTTAAGATTTTTGATTTAGAATCTTGCCTAGGCTGTGTCCCAATGTCCACACTATTCCCTACTTAGGGCACTATTTAGGGGTCACGCCATTTTTAGTGGTGTCCAAATGACCAAGGAGTGAAAAAGTAGTGCACTCAAAATTTTCCACAATGCACCTTGAAAAGTAGTGGGCATCAGTGGTCACCAGATTGGTCAATATAGACCACAATGCATTGCGAGAGTTGGAAAAACAACAGCGGACAGAGACAGGTCTTTAACTGGATACAACACAACTGAATGAAGCAGATAGAAGCGCTGGTTTATCACACTGTTGATCCTGATTATGAATAAAACACTGTGTTAAAACTGTAATAACACCCACATCTCAGACAAAAACTTTAAAATCTAGTTAGTTTACGTAAGATCCAATTTTACAAAAACACGTATGATTATTATTAGTCCATAAAGACATGTGCCAGTCCAATCTGATCATTATTTATGACACAAATCAAGTTTTATCACAGTTTAGACTTAGTTTATGACAGAGTGTGACCATGTGACCTGAAGGTAGTGAGCTGTGTGTCTGAATCACTCTGTGAATGAGGCTCTAAAGAGTCCTCTAAAGAGTGCAGGAATATGTAATGAATGAGGAGTTAGGGGCTAGAAATTACTTCTACAGACATAGAAGTAATTGCATAACTGTTACCTAGCAACCATAATGTAAACAAGGGCCAAAACTAGTCTAATTTACACAATAGTAGTAATTAAACTATTTAGTTGAATGAATGTTTAAACTGTCAAAAAAATGCCTTCCTTGTGCATTAGTTGTCACTGCCTTTTGGATGGAGTTTTTTGTGTTGATGACAGAGGCAGATGGATTCTGGCTTAAAACTCAGCACTACGTCCTGTATTTTTGTACTTTTCTGTCAATTTTTCTCCACAAACTGCCACTTAACTGATGTAAAACTATGATAAATATTTACCACAGGTACTGTGTCATCAAACCAAGTGAGAATTAGAAAAACATGAAAACTTGTTACATGCACTTTAAATTCTGGGTCAGAGGTCAAATAGCTGATCTTTAAAATGGATGCTTTGGACTAATGAAAAATCTATAGTTATTGGAGCCGCATGCTGCTTTCTGCAAACAGGTGATGTATACTTGTTTGTCACTATACTTTGACGCATTGTAATATTAAAGTGTATATTTGGGTAATTGCCTCGGTATATTCTACAGTGGGGCTAGGGTGACTATGGTGTGTCTATGGCTGGTATAACTGGATTCAATGGTAAATGGTCACATTTTTATACAGTGCTTTTTCACTTCCAAGGCACTCAAAGCGCTTTACACCAAGGAACACCAGTGTACGCAGACACTGGGGGCGAGGTGGGTTAAGCGTCTTGCCCAAGGACAAAACAACATTTAAACATTTATCTGTGGGAGCTTGAATCACACAGACAACCTGTGGGTCAGCGGATCTGACCGCTGTACCAAGGATGTCTGTTGAGAGCAGGATTCCAACTGCTAACCTTTGGATTAGACAAACACTCTACCAACTGAGCCACTGTTGCCCACTGTCATCTTAGTATTATAATGTTCAATCCATAGTAATACAATATAAAATGTAAATTGGTGATTTTTTTCTTATATAACAAGTCTGAATATTGCAGTTAGTGTATTTGCAACATTTTATTATTATTATTATTAT
>JACM01001674.1:0-50253 GCA_000787095.1 Periophthalmodon schlosseri
TTGAACCTCCACAGACTCAACAAGCTGGAACATGAAGGACCTGGCAGATGTTAATTGTGATAATTATATTCAATGCAGCCTAAAATTGCTGCCTCCCCAGGTCTCACATGAAGTGTAAATATACAAAAGGATCAAATTAGTGAGGTGTAGCAGTGAGGGCCAGATGCCGAAAACGCAGTCAACTTCAGGAAATTAATATTAGTTCTAGAATTTTTAGTAAACCTTGAAACAATTGAAAGTCTAGTAGTTGATATTGATACTTTGCAGTGATATCACACTGGGGGTGTCCTACGTTTATGCCTATGGCTGGATGTTCGTCAATTACCATGGTGGCACAATGCACACATTAGCAAACACGGGCAAAAAAGTTGTTAGATTGTCTGAAAACTCAAGAAAAAATATCAAATGGATTTACGCAACACATTTTCGGGAGCCTGTGATCAATGCGAACGTTCATGGTCCTGTTTAGGTGTTTGAGTTTCAACAAAAAGGTGAGAGTGACTAACTGAAAAACCGCTGGCTAATGCTAGCTAGCTTGTGACTGTAATGTTATTTGAGAGGGACTTGTTTAACAGCACAAATCAGATCACCTGGTGTAGTTCCCGCTAAATCAGTTCTTTATGGTCAGATTGTGTTAAATTAAAGTTCAGATTAAAGTCTAATAGAGTTTCAGACAGAGCAGAGCCTACAGTTAGCATCACACCCGCAGGGAATGTTGACGACATCAGCTGCAAAGTATCAATTGTTTGCGATAATAATGGACTTTATGGACAGCAATGCATGTATGTTTTCATTTGCTATAGTTCCAGACTTTAACCATATGGAATGAGATACATTTTCATTTTCTGATTAAATAATCCTGAATCAGTTTGGAAAGCAGTATTAGACATTGCATATTGATCCTGGTACTGATCATGTCTGGTACCAGTAAATTTAAAGGTGCACTGTGTAACTTTTATGGTGGAATGTTCGTCATCTGTTTGTATTCATGGAGAGCTTAGTGCTTTGCTTAGAATGTTCCCCAATATGGCATTAGATTAATCTATCTATCTTCACTGAGACAAGCAGGCGACACCATCAGGTCAACTTACACATTACTTACACATTAGAGCTGTGGAGGGGCGACCCCCTCACAGTCAGAGCGCATGTTTTTAATGGTATTTTGTAGCAATAAAAATATAATTGAATGAAACATTCACAACAAAGCAATATCATCTCCATGGAGACAAGCAGTAAAGTGACATAGTGCTCATCTAAGTGTAATGTATTTTACTGTAAGTAAAAGGGGTGACAGTAGTTCAGTTGGTAGAGTGTTTGTCCACTGATCCGAAGGTTGGCAGTTCAAATCGCGCTATCGACATAAACATCATTGGTTGAGTGGTCAGATCCACTTACTCACAGGTTGGTGGTGCGATTCTAGCTTCCACCAATGAAGTCTGTCGATGTGCCCTTAGGCAAGACCCTCCTTGCCACCAGTGTCTGTGCACACTGGTATATGAATGTGTGTGTGAATGGGTGAGTGGTTCCTTGATGTAAAAGTGCTTTGAGTGCCTTGAAGGTGGAAAAGCGCTATATAAAAACATGACCGTTTACCATATAAGGATCATTACATTACATTTTTACCCGTACTTCCTCAGTGCTGATGGATGAAGATAAACAACCTGCCGTTGCATTCTATAAAACCACTGTATGATGTATATTTAGGGGCGGAGCCATGGCGATGGTGGGGGGAGATGCTATCTTAGGTCTATTAATGCAGTCATTGCAGCATTGCCCCGGGCCAGAGGGCTTAATCCAGAGGAGTGCGCGTGAATGGGAGCGCGGCTCGGACTTGCCAGACCTATTTAAGTTCTGGTTGAGAGCACAGTGCTGTGTGGGCGAATCTATTCTGTCCTGGACCCGGGCACAGCATAAACATTGCCCAGGGAACACAAGTAAAGGGAAGGCGAGGAGAGCAGGCCAGCGCACAGCCACTCAAGCGGACAAGAGCAAAACTATAAGGATGGTTGCCTTTAATTTCCTTTCTACCGACTCCCCTGCACTGTCCAGGGCCTTGGTGCAAGAGGGGCTAAAGGCAGAGCGTCTTGGAAATTACCTGTGGAGGCTATCTCTTTGCTGGGGCTGCGCTAAAGTCCATCCCACACTTTCACGCTGGATCTACCCTGATAAATCCCCCAGTGATGGCGCCGAAGAACTATACTCTCCCCTACTGTCTGTAAGAGTTCTGCGTTAGCGCTGTGGCACTCCGCCGCGTCTGACCCTCTGACCCTACATGTAAACAGAGCCTCATCCACACTACTCTTACCTGCACCCCCAATTCCCACCCTCCTCGCCCGCTTTTCACCCGCGTGACCAAATAAGGAATACACAGCCACGAAAAGCCAAACAAGTCGGTCAGCTAACCCACCGAGGAAGCCATTAGCGAGCCAGTGGAGAGGGGTGGGAGAGGGAAAAGCACCTCTGGCATCACTCATTATTATGGTCTTCCTCCCTTTGACTCCCCCCATGCACGTGCACATACACAAGCACGTCGTGAGCACGGAGAGATGCTCCAAAGGATATACAACTAAGTGCCCACAAAAGCATGGTATAATGGCCTGACCCGAAAAGGGACATGTACAGGGAGTCACGAATAACAGAGAAGGCAAAGATAAAGGAGATTGAACCTTAAAGCAACATATTCTTAATTTTAATCATTTTTTTCATTTAATAATCGTTTTTGTAGAAGATAAATATAGCAACATAATAGACACGTAGTTCATTATGAGTAGACATCAAGATCTTTGTAAAAATGCTCCTCTAACACAAATACCGTTTCAGTTGTCATTACATCTCATATAATATTATTTTTATTTTTTTTCATTTTGAATGTTTTAATGCCTTTTCATAAAAAATAGGTTTTATTTAGCATCACTCCATGTCCATCCCTTACATCCAAAAGTCAAGCCAGTTAACCAGAGCTGCAGGAGGAACACTCTCCAAGTAAAAGCATTCTCCAAATGTTTTAAAATAAACGCAAGAAATAGGAAGAGAGTTCAGAGGATAGACTGTGTGTGGCAATAAAAATAAACTCAAATTTTGTTTTAAAAAAAAGTAGCTGGTGATGACTAAGCAGGGAACTTTGAACAACCAAATAAGACTGAAACGCCTGGCACAAACAAGTGGCTGGCTTAAGAATTATTACGGGGGATGCTGACAATACATTTTAAGCGTTTTCTACTTTCACGTTCCAACAGTGTATATTTGAAGTACGCTGCTGGCTTTAGCGTTTTAGCTTTGGCACGCTGACAATAGAATATCCAAGTCTAACCCAACATCAGAGGAGCCGTAAAAAATCTAAAACTTAAGAAGAATTGACAGATTTATTCAGTCCCATGTAATTCCCTACATTTCATTCAGAACCACACTTCCAGCTCGAGCCCATCTCCTCCCTCACACTGGTGTCTATCTGTCTGCTCACTTGTGTATCCAGGTAATGAATTCATAATCTCTCTGCAGCTCTGTGTAGATCTGTATCGTGTTGGTAGATAAGAGGCAGCAGTGGGGCGTTCTAATAGTCACCAGTCTGCCTCTGCTCCTCCACTGCTCCTACGCGGCCAGTGGGTGTGTGGGAAAACTACCGCCACAACACCCCAAGGTCCGAAGACTAGAATTTGAGGAAGAAAACTCACTTGGATCACTTGTTGTTGAATGTCTATGGAGCTACTGAAGCCCCGTCTTCTGCATCTTTTGTGTTCGTTTTTTAGAGCAGCATTGAGAAAGCGCAAGTAGTTTTTTAGTCCAGTGAAGCAGTACTATTTTGGGAGAGTATACGTTTGAATTATTCACTCACATCTCACAATGTATTATGCTTTATAAGTAAAATATAAGCAGGTCAACTCTAAAGCATAAAACGAGCGTGATAAATGGTACTTCTTAAAATACCGACCATTTTCTAAAGCAGCAGTTTTTTTCTATTGCTGAGTTAATGTTTATGGCATAGGCTGTATATAAATGGACATAGCTAACCTGCTAGCCGCTGCATTCCAAATAATTCCATCGGCTCCAATTTACTTTCTATTGAAAAGCCCCTCTGTCCGTAACTGCTGCCGTCAGGCTCGTCATGTTGGTCTTAAAATGTTCGTATTACATGAGCCTGGTGTTTTTATTTGGTTAAATTGTTTGAAAATCAACCTATGAACAGACAAATCAGGCGCCTTCTTTCCCTGAGGTTGCTCCCCGCTAGCGTTAGCAACAGGTTTGATTGACAGCGTTGTTAAGCGCCCGCTCTGTGCTAAACCAGTGGGCGGGAAGAGGCGTTACCTTCAACGATCTTGATCCCGATTGGCTCTTTGGTTGCTATGATACTCATGATCGGAATTCCAAATATGGAACTCGATCCAAATTTGCCCCTATAACCGCTAGCCTCGATGAGCTTCATTTGGTTGAAGTTTAACTTTATGGGTGACGTCACACTCACTTAGTCCACTTCTTTATACAGTCTGTGGTTTATGGACTAAAAGCAGAAGAATGCATAGTGAAATATGTGCCTATACTATACATATTTTTGTTTAAAGAATAACTTTTTAAATTTTCTGATGGTCTGCCATCACCTTGTCTCCACGGAGATGTTGTCGCAGTGCTAGGCGTGTTCCATAGTATAGCATTTAAAGTGGGCACAAGCAGATGACGTAAACAGGCCAAGTTACAGGTCAGAAGAAAGGGAGAAAGAGGAAAGAAAGATAGAAAAAACAAAAGTTACACAGTGCACCTAACATCACGATTTAACTGCAGGTATAATCTTTCATTTATTTCATATCTGAAGCATTGTTCTTGAGAGGCCAAATTTAATCTAATCCAAACAACTCCTCAAAGACAAGAACCAAAGCAACAGGCCAGTCTACAGGTCCATTTAAACCCATACCAAACCCTCAGTCAGAGTGGAGTACATATCTGAATGGTTACCTCCCTTCTGAAGTAACTGAAGTAACTGAAGTATCGATGGGCCTGGAGGGAGTGCGGGTGCTCTCTCCTTAATTGTGTTTTTGGTAGGTGATGAAACGTCCTCCATTTGAGCACGGGTTTGGCAGTAAGTGGACTGTCGCCTCCAGGGACAGGCTGAGCGATGGCACGCTGCTATCCGCCGTGATTGTGTCTCAGCCCCTTCGGGTGACACAGAGAAACGGAGGGGACCAGCCAGACAATAAGGAAAAGGGTGACAGGTTTTATTTACAACCCACCCACCTTGTATTTTTATATTGAGATAAGTTGATCTAGAAGAAGGAAATTATTGGAAATACTTAATAATTCATTTTACTGTCAAGAGCAGGGTGACCACCTGTAATCTTTTGGTTGTCCAGTACAGCCATTTAGACCCCTGTCCCTCGCGCCAGGTATTTTAAGAATGTCCCACTATTTCACTGTTGTCAAACTAAATAAAAAATTTGATTTACATGATAATATCTCTTTTTTTGGGCAAAGAAATAAACACTTTTGAGCGTTTTGGCTTTAAGTGTTGTAATATTTTGGCACCTGTTGCTATTCCAGTCTCTCTGTGTGTAACTTTACTGCTTCTGTCAACCGCTTGTCTCCATGGAGATGTTATTGCTCTGCCTGGAATGTTCCACAGTATAGCATTAATCTTAACTGCCTTACATTTATTTGATTACATGTGTTTTGCTGTTCATAAATACCTTGAACAACATGGATTCTTATTGTAAGTGTGGTCGCCTCTTCACAGGTCTGATATGTAACTTGACCTAGTCGCGTGACTTGCTGAGCTCCGTGAAGATGAATAGGATTAATGCCATACTGTGGAACATTGCAGGCAAAGTGAGAAAGGTTACATACAGTAGTGCACCTTTATTTGTGCACACTTGGTTTCAGTAAGATACAGGGCAACAGTAACTCAGTTGATTGAGTGTTTGTCCACTGATCCAAAGGTTGGCAGTGCTATTCCAGCTCTCACAGATGAATACTGCACACCTCGTCCCCAGTGTCTGCGTACACTGTATGAATGTGTGTGTGAACGGGTGAGTGGTTCCTTGATGTAAAGCGCTTTGAGTGCCTTGAAAGTGGAAAAGCGCCTTATAAAAATGTGACCATTTTACCAATACACAGACGAAAAAATCCCCTAAACCTATGTCCCCAAATCATGTAAGGCTATAACACAATGAGCTGCAAAAACAGACTCCTTGGAGCATGGGGAACAGGCTGTAGTAGCATTCTGCAATAAGATCCTCCCGATTAAACGCTTAGCCCCTGTGTGCTCGTCACTTCTTCCGCTTGCTGAATTTTCATGGCATTTACGCACACTTACTACTAGCTAAAGCAAAAGTGCGTATACGCTATAGAGCTCTCCGCTGCACAGGAGGGCTCCTTTGTGGCAGAGTCTCATTATTCCGTTATGGATTGCACATGTCAGGCTGTAAGTGCTCTTTTTATCCTTCCGAAGCACTGTCCTCTGCCACGGAGCGCATTTCCCTCCTCCACTGAAATTTACCATGTTAGGCCCACGCCACCAGGGGAACAGCAGTGAGAGCCCTGGGTAGCAGCTAAGATTTACCAGCCTGATTAAATAAAGAGCTGTAGTGTGAATAAGAAGCCAGGGGAGGAATCTGTGCATGTTCTTTACTCCGTGGTTAAATTGATTAGCTGGTCTGTGTGCCTTGGTCCTCCCGCACACTTTCACAGCTCTTTACGGCGTGCTACATGTCACACTGGGTTTTAAGCGGAGAGCAGAGAGAGGGCAGTGGAGCTCTGCCGCTGCTGCTGCAGGGTGGCTCGCTGCCAGCACACAGCCACTCCAGACGATCCCCATTCATTAGTGTCTGCATGCTTTTAAAGGTTTACACTTAATAAATTGATACACTTACTTTAATTGGACAGCTAAAAATCTTTCATGTGATTTACTATACTAAATTTGAACAGCACATCATGGCTAATCACTCATATCATTTTCTTTTAGCATATGTCTCACGGACAGTACAGACCATATATTATATTGTTACAGGCAGTGCCTTTGTTTGTAAAATATATTATTCATATTTATGCCACAGTTGCTTGCACACCCATGAGCCTTTTATTTTCTTTGCTTCTATCTTTTCTTAACTGTTTGTATGTTTTTTACATACAAATAATGGTTGTATGGGTTTGTATGATTCCAGTGACGCATTCATCTCTACAAATCCCATGTGGAGAACTGTTTGTGTTGGAGAGGGTCACACACATTTTTCAAAACAACACAAGGTTACCTACAACACCAATACTTTTATGAAGGTGTCTTTAGATATTATCACTCTCATTATCTCCTAGAAGCCAAACCATTACAGAGTTAGGAATTATAGCTACTTTTTAGCATCTATAACTTCGTCATAAATCAAGTTACTCTGTTTCAGAATCAGCCCTTACCTTTTATTTTTTTCACTAAACTTTGCAAAGAGCCAAACACTTGAGAAATGGGACTTGGTAGTCCCTTTGTTAGCAGCGTGCTCCAGGCAAACAACAGAGTGGGGGTCACTTGATTGATGTGTCTCCACTGTGTGTCCCTCCTCAGTGCTGGACACCAGCTGTCTCTTCTCACATTCAAACTTCACCAGCCAATCACATCCATGACTTCTGCTCGAGAACTTGGGATTGGACAGCTTCATGAAGGGGTTACATTATGTTAGAAAATTAATATTATATTTGAGGCCACCTAAAAAGAGACTTGCGTTTGTGCAGAATCTGGTTTGTGAGAAGTGTTGTTATTACATTGCAATAAATTTTATCAAATTGTAATTCCCCAATCAACATGGAGTAAATGGTAGACTAGTTGTAGTGGCTTAATAGTCCTGGTTGATTACATTCACAGGTCAGTCGCAGGTACATACAGACATACTTTCTACAAAAAGTAATTAGATTGTATGTTTTAATAGTATCGGTTGCTTTGCAGTTGTTGACAGTGCGTTTTACTCCTATCGCAACCTTAAGTATTTCAAGCCACTCCGGCTATTCTATTTTTCATTGTTTAAACTGTATAATCACACAGCCTATTTGTCAATCAACACGTGCGTTCTGCATTGTTACATACTGTAGTTGTAACAATTATACCTGTCAGTACTGCTGCGTTATAAAGCAAGAAGTCTTCGCTATTTGTTTTCACTGGAGGTTCCTGAACGCAGCGCGGGTCTCGTATTTTTTTCTGTGCTCTGGAGCTGTGTGTGGAGGGAAGAGAGGAGGAGGGGGGGCATCTGCCTGTGTGTCTCCCCACCCCCAGTCGGTACGAGGTGCATTTGGGAAGAAAGGAATCTAAACCTGGGACGCGAAGATAACGAAGCACCAATAAAGAGGTGTACGTTCAGAACCCCGTGCGTCCCCGTATCGCGCACGGATTATTACGCGGTATTTGATTTTTCTTTCACTGCGGAGCTTCTTGGCGTGGAGCTGTGCGATCTGGGGAAAGGAATACAAACGCACACCGGGAATATTATGACTTTTACGTGCCTTTTTTCTTTTAACAATTGACTGCTATGCCAGCGAAGAAAGTGGAATATTGCTTTTTGGACATGTTGGGATGAAGGAACTGCTTTTTCTGTCGGAATACACAGCGTTAACTTCGAGGACGGGGTTTAAAAAGTGAACCCCTTAAAACAAACAGGGGGTTCTTTCAAAGACTTTTACGCATCGAGTGGGTAAGTTTTTCATTCTTCAGTACAAGATGTTTGATTTATTTACCCTGTAACAAGAATCCCTCCGTCCTTTGGCGTCTTCTGGCTTTTGTTAACGCGCTGGCACTTTTGCGTAAATCTGGACCGCTTTATTGACGGGGTGTCTTCGTGTGAGAAGATGGCACCGGGAGAAGTAAAAACACGGGGGCTTTTTACTCTAGAGTTTCAGTCTGTCGTTCTGGCAACTAACTTTTGGTGAGAAAGTAGTAGCCTGGGAACAACATACTACTAAATGCAGTGTGTGAGACGTTAACAACGCTGTGATTGAAAACTTTTACGACGGCACGACCTCCTATGTTGAATACGCAATTGGCTTTGAGGCTTGTGAGCGCTACAGGCTCCCACCAAGTAACTCAGATAGCTTTCCTATCAATTGATTCAAACGATGAACAATGATTCTATATAATGAGCTTCGTTTTGGCATATTTTTTCTTTTGTACACCTAGAGGCTGTACTAATCTGACATTTTACGCACGGTGGCTGTTAACATATGAGGAAGGCGCGTGGGACTTAAATATGACTTTAGGCTACGTTATTTTCTGTAGGAGGCAGAGTAGCCTTTTTCAAACGTATCTGATGAGATTCTTAACTTTATTACTACGTTTTATTGCTCCCCCCTGCTCTCACTGACCCTCCTCCACAAGATCCAAGCAACTGCTAGCCAAAAAAAGATCAGTGGACTAATATGTTTCATTTAAGGCTGTTCCCAAACAATGCTGGGATAAACACAGTTGTTTTGCTCTATAATAATAGTGAGATGGGATGGAAAATGAGACGGTTCACAGGGATCAAGCTTTATGTCCAACAGAACTGTCCAAATCAGATCACTACCTTCCCAATGCAAATCTGCCCTGTTAATAGAAATTTACATTTTCTTAATTAAATCCCATCTATCTTGGTTTTCTGTATCAATCCCTCTGCTGGCTTGAATAAATAAAGCCATTTGTCTTATGATAGGAGTCACATGTTGTCTGTCAGGAGCCTGTACAAGTCTTGTCCTTCAGAGTAATTGGACAGCCCGTACACCAGGAGGCGGCGCATCAAGTGTGTTCTGGATTCTTAATGTGGCTTTAATTGAACAATTTATCACCCCTGATCACTGTCAACTAAGTGGGCAGGAAAAGACAAAAGGCAATGAAAATGCCAAGGATAAGCTGGCAGGCACAGGAGGCCGAGCGTGACCAGCATCTGTCTCCACGGCGACAGTCAAGGTGCGACTCTATTTGATCAAATTATTTTGTCTGTTGAAAATGGCAGATCGATGAATTTGTGAGTGGCGAGCTTGTAAACGGAGGTAATGAATAACAGAGGAGGAAGGGACATTGGGAACATTACACCCTTGAAAAGTTCTTTTATTTGACCAAACTTTAGATTCTTCCCTGGAGCACCACTCTCCACACTTGGAGTGAAGCTAATTGAATTGCGCCGTGGATATGATGTGTTTTTTTTTTTTTTGTTCCATTTCACTTGGTCCCCAACAAAGGGGTTTGATATGAATTTCCTCTGCAATTACTAGTTTACAATTACTAGATGTAAAAATATAACCATTATGGCGCTATCCAGCAATAGATCACAATTTCCCAGCGTAAATGAGCCGTTATCTCCCATAAAACCATCCCTTGCTGTTGTTATTGGTGGATATATTTAAAAAGTGAAAATGTGGATGATCCCAATAGGCCTGTCACGATAACTACTATATCAAGTTATCGTTTAATATAAGAAAGATGGAACAATATATTTTGGGCTCAGTATTTCAATTTTTTTGCAGTAGTGGGGAGATTTTTTCCAATTTTATGTAAGATTTTAGCTGTACAGTGTCAAATAAATAACTTTTGTTTGTTGCAGCTAAGGGTTTTAAATCATAACTTATTTTAAAATGTACTGTTACTGAGATCCTGCTTTGTATCAGTGGCATAAAGTATTTTCAATATTTATCGAAATATTATCGCAATATTTGTCTGTAACGATATATCATGCTTTAAATTTGTTATCATGACAGACATAGATCCCAACCAAGTTCTTTTGGTATCAATCCTACAAACAAAACAAAAGCAACAGTTTTAAATATAACATGTATTGGAATATTTATTAAAACCCACTTAACAGAACCTCTCACCGCTCTTACAATTTTCCCTGATCAATTTCTCTTTTTATTCCAACAGTTTACAGTTCCCTCTCTATTTTAATCACCCGGTTCTAGGCCTGTCACGATATTTTTTTATATCCAGTTATCGTTCAATATATATTAGATGGAACAGTCATTTTTGGGGGTCAGTATTTGTTTCTGTACTATGATTAGATTTGAGCTGTATAAATAACTTATATGACTCATTATAGATACAAACTACAAATATTTTGTTTTGGCTGACTTGCTGCCTAAAGAGTAAACACAAAGCTTTAGTTTAACACTTAAGTGCAAGTTGATAAGTGCAGAAAACATGACTACAGTTCTCTTACAGGTTTGAGAGCTGAAGGGGGGGCTGTGGATGGGTTTATAGTAAATTTAAATTACAAAAGTTGGGGAAAATGATCAAAATCGGCCCCAAAATATGGCAGACCTTAAATAATCGGTATTGACACCGGCCGTGAAAAAACCCATATCGGTCAATCTCTATAAATCAGTTTCAATATTATCGTTTATCGCTAATGTTTTCTTCAGCAATGTATCGAATTTGTTATCTTGACACCTACCCTGTGCCCTGCTCAGTTTCAAATTAGGAGCATTTTAGTAGCATTGAGAGTTGCGCAATTAGTCGCATTGCTCTTGACACAAGCACATAGTTAATAACAGCTGCTCAGAAGTGACTGTCATGGCAGTGAAAAAGGGAGGAATGTGAACTGTAGAGCTACTGTTGCACTCCCAGCTAATTGTGTTTATTCATTTTAATTTGCTCCAAGTGGTAAATCAGTGATCCTCCAGACACACAAGGTGCAATTAGTCTGGCTGCGAAAACAGGAGGCACTGTTTCTTATAAAGTGTTCCCCTCCTTCTTCCTTTCATTAGTGGATTAGGCCATTTTTCCTCAGTCATATTTGTATCAGTAACACAGAGCTAGGTAGACAGGTAAAGTCTTAAAGCTCCAGGTGTAATATGGCTTAATTCAATAGCGGAGTTGTTAATTAATTTCAGATGTCCAGATAATGTGTTCAGTGCCTTTCTGAATGTTATCAGCATGACCTTATATTGTACTGGATACTCCCATAGTGAATGAATAGGTTATGTCAGCTAGTTCTCAGAGATCGATCGATATGTGTTTTTTCATGGCAGAATACAAAGCAACCGATGGACGATAAGCTCTGCCGATATTTTTTGGTTGGATATATAGGGTTGATTTTGATTTTTGTCCTCAAATTATGAGGATATACAAACTGGCTCATATGGCTGGCTTATATTAAAGTGTTAAAATAAAGCTTTGATGATAGAAAAATATCGGCCTGTGCTGGAGATTTAAAGCCGAAAGCCATTACGCTAAACAGTCCTAATATCGGCCAGATATATATCGACCAACCGATATATTGATCTGTCGCTAGTTCTCACGATCATCTTGTGCTTTGTTGCATGAATAAGCCACTTCTGTAACACTTTTATTTATCACAATTTAGTTTTTACTCATATTATAAGACGCAATGTGAATCTGATGTGAAATTATATCTGTATGATTATAACAAATCCACACTATTGTAGTTGCCATGCTTTTTTACACCATCCCCCCTTTTCTTAGTAGAAATTATTATCCAAGGCCAAAAACAAACTTTGTATTCAAGCCAGGAATGCTCACCGTGTACTCAATTTGGTGGTAGCAGCTGGATCCAGACTAGTGCTTTCGAGTCTGGGGGAAATGCTTATTATCATCAGGGGAGGTACTTAAGAGTAAAATTGACGGGCTTGGAGTAAAAGCAGGTTTTTGAAAACAGAACCAGTTCAAACATTACAATTGCATTTTTTACCGGCTTGTGTGTGTGTCATTTTCTCTGTTGTGATTAATATATTCAACATGTGGCCTTAGGGGAGAAACATGATCGGGCAGACTGGCAGAGGAAATATTGACCACTCACTTGCGCTGGTTGGCAGTGAGCTCCAATATTGCTGCCTATGTCCTTAGTGAACCTCATTGGAAGCAAGGAGCGAGCGCATGGCCCTTTTGGCGCAGTCTAAAAAAGTTGTATTTACTCTCCCAACTCCCAGAACTCCAAAAAAGGTCAATGCTCCAAAACAAGCAGCTGTTCCCGGGTTTGTGATGAGACTGCTGTAGTGGTAGGTAGATAAGACAGAGTGAGGATAAGGTGTGTGAACTCCGAGGCATTGATTGGGGGCTGGCTTGGATGAAGTATGCCGCTCCTTCTGACTGTCAGCCCTGTCTGGGGTTTGCTTGCACTTTGCTTATGTGCTTACTTAATTTGTTTGTTTTGTGTCAACACTTTCAAGAGTACTTTCCCCACTTCAGATGTTCAGATGCCCCGGACGTCATTCTACACTAGCTGTCAGTATTGCATGTTTTACTCTCTTATCATTGTAACACTGTAACATATTTTTGGTAATTGGTTCAGTGAAATGCATTCTAATCGGCAACTACTTTGTTTGTTTAATCGATACTTTAATTCAAGTTTATTTATATAGCACATTTAAAACAACTTCAGCTGACCAGTCCTTCACATAAAACAAATATAATACAAATAATACAAATATACACATAACACAATACATATCTGGAATGTATTTGGTAATTCGTTATGTTTTTTACTTCATTATCGTACCCACCTCATGTTTTTATCAAAAGCTATGATTAGAATTGGAGGTTGATGGGCGGGTCATGGGCAGCGGTGTATGAAGTACTCAACTGTGTTACTTAAGTAAAAGTACAGATACAGAGGTAAAAAGTTACTCAAGTAAAAGTAAATGTATCACATGAAAAAATCTACTTAAGTAAAAGTATTTAAGTACGCATTTAAAAATGTACTTTAAGAGTAAAAAGTATTTCAAACAAGTCTTGTCAAAGTGCGAAATCTAGTGATATTGATTTAAAATTATACATATTTTGGTCGACCGTAGCAATACGAATATTTTTTTTTTTTACTTTTCTTATGAATTTCATGTGCTTATTTTTGTTTGTTCAAAGCCGAAGCTTGAACTCAAAAACTTAAGTCAGGATGTTGCCACGAACATGGTAAAAATAACCCTAGCACTTTTTACTTTTCAGTTCAGTTCAAAAATGTAGTGGAGTAGAAAATACAGATACCTGCTCTCAGATGTAGTGAAGTAAAAGTAATAAGTACCCACTGTAAAATATACTTAAGTAAAGTACAGATCCCTAAAAATTCTACTTAAATACAGTTCTATACTACTTCGTACTTCGTTACCTTCCACCACTAGTCATGGGTAGCTGTTATATATTCAACAGTAATGAAAAAAAGACCTCAAAATGTCTGTACTAGGAAGTCTTCAGTTTTGAGTTGGACTTCACTTTTTGTGTGCAAAATTCAATGTAGCCCCCCCAAACACCCTAATCCCTGCCTGAGTGCTTGCAAAAGCCTTTGGGAATTCTCTGACCCGGTGCCACCTCCCCAGCCTCCTGTGCCCGCTCCCCTGGCACCTTACGGTTCTTACCGAAAAGATTCGCTCCAGCTCCTTTTGATGAAGTGACAGTAATCTGCTTTTGACGCTGTGCAGGACCGTGTGTTGACGCTTGCTACTCCCACATTCACTCCCTTAAGAAATTACACACTTGAGCAATTGCTTTAGACACTGTACAGATATTAACACGTTCCCATTCAGTTTTCTTTGGCCTGGAGCTGTTTCGATGTGGACAGGTACAAACCGGATGTGAACATTGAGTTTCATGGTGATACAATTAACAGCATTTCTGGAAACAACATTAAAGAGGGGGTATTATGCAAAATCGACTTGGAGCTTTCTACCATGTTATAACATTGGTCCCTCATCAAATACATGTGTGAAGAGGTTTTAGATGTCATCCATGCATGTTTCAGTAATTTAGCCATCTCTCCCAGGCCCTATCCGAATATCCGAAAACCTCCTTATGGTTAGCTGTAAGATTTGCGCAATGCTCCGCCCACAAGCCGACGCCCCCCACGCTCCCACGATTGTCCATAAGTATACAAAAGCAGGATACAAAACAATACACTACAGCTTCACAAATGAAGCTACTGCGATGTGCAGTAGTTTAATTTTGTATTTTCACAACAATAAAAGGTAACATGGTGGTCTACATATGTCAGGTGTTAGAAGTTAATACCCCATAGAAGTAAAATACGTCCTCTTTAAGTGGCAAGGCTGAACAAGTTTTCTAACAAGCATTGTGATTAGATTCCACAGTCCACATTTTAAAAACATCCAAGGCTGATAACATTGGAGAAGACTGAAAAATGAACTGATAAACTAATACAAGATTCTCATGCATTTAAGAACATGTTTGTAGGGTTAGCAGCTCTTGGCATGATTAGAGGTAAATTACGCAAGTTGTGTGTGGTCGTTATGACTTGCTAACTGCGAACATTCACGTTACGATTTCGATTTCTTTATGATATATTTTGCAGCCGTTTTAAGTGGGTGTTTTTTTTCTGGCTTCCTGTCTGCGTCTCCTTTGGGTGCCCACACTGTTTATTAGAAGTGTGTCTATGTGCGCTTCATCACCAGCTGGCGTCCTGAAGATTGATGCGCAGTGGTCCCCCTCGAGGCGTCTGCTCCCTCCCTTTTTGTAAACTAGGTCTGGCAGGAAGGCTCGCCCCCTTTGCCCTGGCAATTTGACCCCGGTGTGGTTTCAGGCTCGCGGTGCTGGAGGACTGGTGGGTGGGGGTTAAAATCCCATTCTTCTGCCTGAAGGGTCCGAACAGGTTGTGGCTCATTTAAACGCGGTGCATGCAGGCTGGTCGATGGTTCACTGCAGCCTGTTGAGCCATCTGTGTGATGTGAGCAAGTGGATTCCAAGAACATTTCTTTTAGTTGACAAGAATTCAACTGGGTAAGAGCATTAGCAGTCTCTAGCAAAGACGAAGTGCAGAACAGGTGACCTTTGGAGAGTCTTAGCTCTGCAACTTTTGTCCATTTGGAGGATGTATCACAACGCAGTACTGTTCATACATCCAGATAATAATCACAGCTTTTGTCCAGTTTGATGAAGAAATCTTTTGTCTGTCATGTCCTTCTCTGTAGACCACCAAGTGCTGTAAACTCAATGTATATGTATTAAATAAAAAGCCATGTAATGTTCTGTGAAATTAGCACTAGCCTCTGTTTATCACAAAACAATGCATAACCAAAATGTTTTTTTCAAAAGTGTCTCACTTTATCAAGACAAAACTGCAACAAACGATAATTTTCTTATCAATTAATCTAACAATAATTTTTTTGATAATTAATCGCCTGTATAGTCAGCTGTGCCGTGTACAGGCCACTGTGCCGCGGTGCTATGTGCCTGGACAGTAGGCGGTGCTGCATGTGTAGCGCCGCTGAAAAATGCAGTCTTCCTGATGGACAGTTCATGTTTGGACAAAAGTTTTGGATACACGAGATGTCCTTCTGTTCTTGTCTTGCACGTGCACTGTTGTGCTTTGTGTGGAAATACAGCGCGGATGTTCAGAGCGCACCTGTACTTGATATATATCTGCCACATTAATGAAAGACTCGGCTCTACAGGCAATTTGTTGTAGCCCTAAATGTATGTGCTACTTCGCCTTTATACGTAAGCAGTACTTCTTATGATGGGCATTATTCACAACGGATTTTGTAACAGGTCACTGACCTTTCAGCAGTCACAAAACATAGCCTGATTCATAACAGGCCAGTTGCATTTAAAAAAAAAAGAAAAACAGTGAATAGATGTAGAGGTGTGTTATTATCCTCTATATGTGTGTTAAAAGCTGTTAATCCCATGGTGCTTATTGGGCGAAGAGCGGCGAAAGCCTCTCGGCAGGATGGCTGGGCCAGTGAGCCTATTCAAATAATCCCTGCACCCCTCCTTCACCCAATGCCCCTTTTGCTTTTGTTACTTGCTCACCCAAAGTTTTGGGGGACATCTGGTCGTAGGAGGCGGGGGGAGGAAGGGGGGGTGACTCTTGAGCGGCCCGAGGGGAGCTCTAGGTGGCAGCCACAAAGAAACGTGTGCATACAAGACCACCAGCGGGGGAGAAGGCAAGACCAGGGGAGCTGTTGTTGTCATCGAGTAGAGAGAATAGGTGGCTAAGGAGAGGTAGACAGATAATTGATGGGTAGAAATAATTGTGTGCAATGCATTCTGAAAAACATGGGCCTCTGGGAAGTAGTGACTGAGATAAAACAGAATAAACTTAGTGTGTGCTATTGTTGGGAGGAATACAAGAGAAAGACATTGGAAGAGGACGGGGAAGGGGCTGCAGAGGGGGGTGGCTGTTCCGACGCATCGCTCAGAGCTGAACCAGCCTGGGTTAAGAAGCCGTAACTACCTGCCTGTCAGCCTGATTGTTCATCCCTATGCATCAGGCGCTTCACCCAGGAGATATAGGAGTACTTTACTATAGGGGCCACTTAACTGAACAAAATGGCTGCCTTTGTGTCCCGAGAATGGCATAGGTTGAAACATTTGCATATATAGCCCAGTAGACTGGAGTTGGGTGTAACATTTTAATCTGCAAGGTTTCCCAAGATGGCTGTCAAACTGGACGCTTTACAAGGTCTTCATGGGGGAACAACTCCATTTCCGTTTCAGCAATGACTTATTGATTTTCACAAGGATTCAGCAGGGTTTTATTTTTACAACCAGTGATTGACAGCGGCATTGATCCATTGAAGTCTACAAATCAAACAATACCAGAGCTGTCACTGTTGTTGAAGAGTGACTTAAGAATAGATTCAGGTTCAGTCTTTACATGACTGTTCTGGATGAAGTCACCTAAGCAGTTAATCTACATACAATGTTTATCCATATATATATATTGGAACTTGACTATGACCCTTTGTGGCATGATTTCTCGTTAGTCATATATTTTAGGGTTGTCAGTTTATGAAGGTAGTTATTTTTATTATATTATATATAACAAAACTGTAACGCAAGAAGCTGTACCATAAAGCCTTTGAGTGGTAATTATGACTTTAGAGGCTAGAGTACCTTTTTAAAACAGCATGCTTCCTCATCCAAGTGTGCAAAAGAAATTACACTTGCACACTCGTGTCTGGATATAGAAATATAGCACAATGTAAAAAGAAAGAAAAAAGGAACCAGAGGCGAAATGCATTGGGTTTTGCTCTCAAATTTACCCAGACGGTAAATAAAGGTTTTTCAAATCATAAAAAAAGAGACCCTAGAAATATAAAAGGTGCTATTAGTAAAAAGGCAAAGATACTGTCTTGAAACACTGTTAAAGTGAGTTAAAATCACGCAATCAGCCAAACAAAAATGTAGGTTGCCATGATCCTTGTTCCTAAAATATACTATGCGTTGCTAGCAGTCTACATCATGAGTATATTTTCCAATTAGCTTCAGGTTTTGTGGAACAAAATTTGAAAGTAATCCGTGCTTTCCGAAATAGGTCTGGCACCTGCAGTGGCTGGCTAGACCCCTAATTAACTTTAAAGTCTTGGTGTCAGCGAAGATAATCCTGATTAAAAGGCAGTGGAGGCTGGGGGCAGAATGACAACATGGCAATCAGCGATAGGAGCCATGTTTGGGCAGATTAACATTAGCAGAGGGCGGAGGGTGCCCTTTCTCTGCTGTCCCGCTTTTGTTTAAGGATTAGAAGCTCACTGGAGTTAGGATGCCACACATTTTAGCTTTGTGTAATATACCCAAATTGTACCATCCCAAAATGAAGAACTCCATTTATTATTCGGTTTATGCCGAATACAAATTCAACAACCATTTGGCTTGCATGTATTTTATATAGCACTTCACTGAAATAATAATTAGAATGGTAAGGGTCTACTCCTAAACATAAACCAGAATAGCTAAGCGCAGTAGGACTAAGTGTTTTTTCTAAAGAAACTAAATAGTCATGTTATCTGTATCAGTCTATTTGGTGTCAATGCAGCTGGAGATTGTGTTGACACAGTGGGAAGTCAGCGTGCCTTTGATTACACTACAGCCTAAAGCCTCCAAGTGGGATCTGTGGTGGAAGATAAGAAATATCATATACTATGCATCAATGACAATGCTGCAGATAAGATGCATGGGGCTAGATAAAGTTAAACATATGGTGATATTTTGAAATAATTACATAGAATCCCCCAAAATACAGCATGTCCTTCAGCAAAAGGCACCATCTGATGACATTTATTTCTGTTACATCCATGTCCCTAATGCATGTAAGAGCAAGTCTTACAAGTTAATGGGGGGTGTGAAAGGTCTTGGTTTAGCTTAGTCTGTCTTTTACCCTAGGGTTAAATGGTGAAGTGTCTGCTAAATCCATCTGCCCGCCCCCTCAAGGCAGAGTCTGTGACATTTGTCCTGCTGCAGCACCCAATATGTAGTCTCACCAGGGTAGATAAGGGGTTAAACACGAGAACAGAAGGGGAGACTAAGTCATGTCTGAGTATAAAAAGTGACTCTTGCTTTAGCCCCCACTTTGCCTTGTCTACTGTGGAGGCAAATACAAGAACAGAGTGAGACTATAAAGGCAAGGGGGCCGGAGTTGGAAGTGGTGGGGGGGGCAGACAGGAAGGAGATTGGAAACAGGAGGTAGATGGAGCACTGAGAGTCCCCCTTTTTCATGGAGATAAAGGAGCACTAATGAATTTGAACCAGCGCCCTCCAGGGATGTACCATAAGGGCAAAAGCAGGAAGGAGCAGATTGGGGTTTTGTGGCTTTTTCAACCATAGCCAAACTGTCTTTTCAGCGCATAGGGGTGCTTCACATTCTGCAGCCGCTAAGATGGCCGTTACCTCGCTTGCCAACTGCCACAGTACAAACCTGTGCCAGGACTTGGAACTCAGCTCGGTGCCAGAAGAGATGTTGCTGATTGGCCAGACTGTAACCCAATCTTTTAGCCAGCAGCACCATTTAACTGTCTGTTTGGTGACCTTGTTAGGAATAACTAGGTGGATGGCTTAATTGGTTTCAGTTAAACATTGTGTTAAAGAAGTTGCGTCACCTGAAGAGACTGAAACGTGTAAATGCGTAAGGGTGTTGAGTGTAATACCATAAATTGTTTAGTGGCAACTGGATCGTGATGTCTGTATGGCTGGGCAAATGATAATAAAAACAAGGACAAACTAAATTGTAATCTGATCCCCGTGACAATCTGCTAGTTTAGGGATATCTTATATTGTGACTCAGTGGTTCTCTGTTTACCACAGCTCTTTACTCAAACAATCACCTTTCTCCACCAACTCCTTCTATTTATCAGCCTCCAGAGCAGGTGGATTCAACCAATCATAGTGAAGTGTGCACTTTCAGAAACACTACATAGCTTGTAGACTGTACAAAGAAGTGGACTAAGGGAGTGTGACGGGGCGAATAGCGGTAAATTTGGAGCCGAGTTCCATATTTGGAATTCCGACCGTGAGTATCACAGCAACCAAAGAGCCAATCCGGAGCGAGTCTGTTGAAGGTAACGCCCCTTCCCGCCCGCACCGCTGGTTTAGCAGGGAGCGGGCGCTTAGCAACGCTGTCAGTCAAACCTGTTGTTTAGCACTAGTGGGAGCAACCTCAGGGAAAGAAGACGTCTGATTTGTCTGGTATTGTGTTCATATCTTGATTTACGGACACAATAGCGAAATAAAAATAGGATCATGTACAGCAAATGAATGCAGACATATTAAGACCAAAATGATGAGCCTGACAATAGCAGTTGTGGAGAGAGGGGTGACAGTTTTTCAATAGAAAGTGAATTGGTGCCAGAGTCGATGGAGCCGGAAGCGCGCCCATAATCACTTCCTATTTGAAACGGGTGGCTAGCAGATTAGCTATGTCCATTTATATATACAGTCTATGGTTACCTCCTAATTGCATCATATATGAAGTTACTAACTTAGTATCTTTCCCATATATGTATCATAATATTGCATGCGTATTATATTCAGGATTTACACTTTCTTTAGGCACACTTTCTTTGGTATGTCAATCACAACCCTTTATCTCTCTATCGCTTTACCATGTCTAGTGAACCACATGGTGAGCAACCTTCTCATAGAGAGGTAATGGTTAGTTCCAGGGCCTGTGAACCTTTGCAGTTAATAATGAAGTGGGCCCCTCCATTGTAAATCACAGAGGCTGTGTTTGACTGGAGCCTTTTACAGACTTGCGGGGGGATGGCATTTGCTCTAAAGGGCTGCTTAGAATCACTGCTAAGAAAATAACCTTGAAGGGAGATGTGAGTTGGTGTATTGGTTTTTCTATGAGCATTGAATTAAACTTGTTTGAAAGAAAGCTTAAGCGTAACAGTTTTACCAAATTTTCCTTTGTGCTGCTACAATCGACCTCAAGGTTTCTCACAAGTCTTGTCGAACATGTCTTGAACAAGTCTTGTCAGAAAAGAAGCCAGAAGGAACCTTTAGGAACCTGGTCTGTTCTTTGAAGTCGGCTATTTCCCCTTTTTTCCAAGTGCGTCACTCACTTCAAAGTAGGAATTTCACACACAATTTTCTCCTTCTCTCCTCTATGTAGAATTTAGTGACAAAATTTGTGCCTGTTGTGAATTATGTAACCTAAGATGACTTGCTGTGAAGGGATGATTATTGTGCATATATTATTTTGACAGCTTACAGAGTCCCCTTCCTTTGCTTGCATATCATTTGCTATATATCTGTAGAAAGAGCTTGCAGATCCTTCTTGGAGGTGGTCCAAGGTTTTTCTTTTGTTAATGAGATGGAATTTGGAGAGGGTCAGCCGTGTGGGTAGCCTTGGCTAGATAGCTCTGACCTCTGCGGTTTACACTTTAAGTTGGGCACTTGGAGAATGCTTAGTAAGAGACTTGGCAGCTGACCTCCTAAAAATGAAGTGCGTGAAATCTGATTCAAATTTGCATTCCGTTTTTTAAAATACAATGTGACAAATGCTTCTTAACCTCTCGTGCCAACGTCTGCAATGTTGAGATTAAAGTACAAAAGGCGTTATAGAGTCATAATACAAACATGGTTTAAAACAAGCTACGATTTACGATTATTAAGGTCAGTCATTTTCACAAAGGGTTAGAGGTTTCCGCCCCG
Source organism: Periophthalmodon schlosseri (assembly GCA_000787095.1). Taxonomy (NCBI): domain Eukaryota; kingdom Metazoa; phylum Chordata; class Actinopteri; order Gobiiformes; family Gobiidae; genus Periophthalmodon; species Periophthalmodon schlosseri. The sequence goes on from JACM01001674.1 coordinate 21,824, forward strand.
AGAAAAACCTTGAAATATTCCAGCGTTGAGTGATTGGTATTCAGCTGTGTCTTTTGCTGTCTTTGCTGTGAACAAAAACAGCAGTAGCATTGGGGCTTGCAAACAGCACAGAGGAGGGTGCCATCTTCACTATGTCACCGCTGTTTCTCCAGTTGGCCCAAACACATTATGCATGCAGTCTCAGTGTGCTGTGGATATGATTTTCACTATTTAAATCATGACATTTCATTTGTTACACTATATTTTTATTCATATGTTTATAATAGTGTATCTTGGTGCCCTTATTACTTAGCTCAACCTCACTGCTTTATATGTCCATTGGCATCTTGCTGGTTTTTGCTTTGCTTTGCCTTACTAACCTCTCCCATTTGATAGTATTCAAAATAATAATAATAATAATAGTATATTTTCAAAGTGCTTTACAGTTCGCAGTATTATTTAACCACTTTTTAGTCACATGTGATGATAAGAAATATTTAGAAACCATTTTGAGGCCTCTCCACCTTCACCAAACAGGAAACCCATTCATACAGTGTCTTGCCAAAGAACGAGAACTAAGTATGCTTTGCTATGGGAATTGAACCTCCTAGTTAGGCCTGTCACGATAATTACAATATCGACTTCAGTAAATGAAAGCTGGAACAATATATTTTGGAGCTATATTTGGGTTTTTTTATTTCTATTTTTTGGCGATAGTGGGGAGATTTTTGAGATTTTTTTATGTAATAATGTAAGATTTGAGCTGTAGAACTTCTATGGCTAATTATTGGTTTATTCTGCCATTTATTTGTTGCAGCTCAGGCCTTTTTATGAGACTGTCTATTTAAAAATTGATTTACTGGGATTTTCCTGCTTTGTGTCAGTGACGTAAAGTAGTTTTAATAGTATCATTTATCGCAGTATGTCTGTGTAGCGATATATCGTGCTTCAAAATGTGTTATTGTGACATCAGTGTTTTATCAATCATCTACCATCGCTGTCATAAACATTAACCATTGTGTTATTTGTACTTTTGTTCCCATCTTGACACTGCACATCAGGGCTGATCTTCCTCAAATGTTGTTGTGAGAGTTCAAATTATTGCCCACCAGCATTCAGTGCACTCCATCACTATCTCCCAGTCTCTCCTATGAGGCCAGTTTGCTCTTTGGCTTTGAGGAGCATCCAAATGCATGGGGTATTTTTATCCAGAGTCTATGATCTCTCTTGATCTGAGTCTGTTGCGGGTCGTTAGCTGAAGCGATTGAATGCACTTGACCTGCTGGTGCGGGCAGCGTGGGCACCGCACACTGGGCGCTGAGACAGGCGGCTAGGATGAAGAGGAGGGTGGTGAAGAATGCAAAGGATGTCTGTGTGGGAGGAAGAAGACGAGGAGGAGGAGTATGCATAAGGATTCATGTTTGAGAGAAGCATACTGCAGCGGAAAGAGCGGGAAAACAGAGCAACGTTCATAGTAGTGAGAAAATCAGGACTTACGAGGCAGGAGAGAGTCATCTGAATATTATTAAGGGCGGTGAATGCCAGTTAGCTCTAAGAAGTGAGGTGGACAGGGCTGATATATCGAACGCCATTTGGTGCCGGCATCATCAGATTTTAATGATGTTCAACTTTGCCGTTGGGCAGTTGTGTACTGGTGTCAGATTGACACATCAGCATATTGTAGCGCGGAGGAGTGAAGTGAAGGCGCTGCAAGGACACGGTTCCATGCCCCTCTGCTCCGCTCCTCTCCAACATGTTTCCTCTTATTAAACTGCCCTGTCCTAGGATTCTCACTCAAGACAGCTACAGCGCAACAGTCCACTAAAACCCAGGCTAATATATCTGACACCCACTCAGTCCTCCCTTAGCGCCGCTGTAGTGCAGTTGCTGCCTTTAGGTGACCTCTGCTGTGGGTGAAAAGGCCACCGATGAAAATAGTATCAGCTGATAACGGCGACAGGTGATCTGCTGAGCGGCTATAAAGAGCAGAGGCATAGCTTGTTTCTTTTAGCCCCCGCCTGCCTCCGAGGTCATCTTTAGACTATAATGGCCCTGCTTTGATTCACTTTGAAGTCTTCTCCTAAATAAACAGGCACAATTTTTACATTTATAAAAACACATTTCATTTTTAACAGAACAGACGCTGCTGGTTTATCATTCCTCGGGACTTTTATCTTATAGCACAATGCTTCTCATGACTAGGCATCTCCGCACAAATCAAACAGCCTTTTGAGGTTAACTCTTGTTTTTTAAGTTCCTGTCAGCAAATGTCAACCCCGTTTTATTTGATATGCCTAGCCTCTTTTTTACCCCTCCTATGTTTTGGATGCTGATAATTTAAGCACCATGGGTAGTTTTAAGACTCTTGCCCCACATTTCAGTCACTGCCTCCATGAGTTCTAACAGCGAGTAGCATTACATGATGCCCTTCACATGTCGGCTCGGATTTCACAGCAGCCACTGTTTTGACAAACTAAGATTTTACGCTGTTGAAGTGAGCCCTTCAAAGGACACCAGCGATTGGATTAACATAGTGACATTGCTGTTTATGACTTCTTGAAGAAACCTTTTGGACGTGTGTACTGCAAACAGCTGTTGCTCCGGACAGGAATTTTTAGTACTACATAGTGCCAACGTCTTAGAAGTTTACCTTAAGTGTTACACCCTTGGAACATGTAATGGGTGGCATATAAAAAGGGGTTATGGAGTAGTTCAACAGCTAATAAGACGACCACTAACCCCAAAACACATCTGCATGTTTACAAATGTCAAAACTCTTTAAAACTCTTGTTGTTGTTGTTTCCTCATCAAAAACATACATGGAGTTGAGTTTTGTTTCATTCACACATGTTTAACACACAAACCCTGCATATTTAGACTGAGTTCTTCTCTCAAACAGAAAACACTCCTGTTCCACCTTGTGATGTCATGTGGTAAGTGCTCCACTGTATTTTTAAACTTCATACACACTCCATACACTTTCACTAGAATCATTTGGATAATTTCAGCTCTGGAATTTCCAATCTATACTGAAATAAATGTAAAAGGTAGCTGTTAACTTGAAAAATACCACTTCATGACATCACAAGGAGGAACAGAGCATTTTGAGCTTTGGAGATGTAGACAGACTAATAATAAAGGTTTACTCAAACATGTGTGAATGAAACTAAACACAACTCCAGGTATGTTTCTGAGGAGGTAACAACAGTATAACGTGGCTTAAAGCTCACAAGAGACAGTTTTGTGTAATATAGGACCTTTAAAAATATTTTTAGAGCATGATTATTATGTAACTTATACCATACACGTTTCTGATCCGTGAGAATTCTACCATCATATTTGAAATACATCCTCTGGCACACTGCAGTTAGTATTCTAAACCATGACAAGGAAGGTATAACAGTATAAACCGTACCCTAGCGAGATGTTTAGTTTTGTTCTGTTCTGAGCTTTGCGTGTTTAACTTCGATAGAACGTATAGTTAGCTCTGTGCTGCATCAGTGTACAGCCTCTGCAGCCTGAGTCCCACTGGCCCATACATATTGTTCTCATATTTCCTTTATTTAGATGGGAAGATCCTCACAGGATATTGACTGTTTGAGGCACATTCATCCCGGTCCACTGCCTGTCCGATGGGAGGGAGGATTTCAATATTTTGTTCATAGATTTATGCCAGGACACATTTCAGAAAACAGAATGAAGTATTTGGTCTCTCATACTTGTGTGTATTCAAACCAACGTATGGAAATTCCCTCTTTTTATGTTAATACAAAATAGCATTGCAGCACAGATCAAAAAACCTCCTTGAAACCCAACTCATGCCTTGTCTTGGAAAATTCCTTTGAACCGACAAAACTTGGAAGGGTCACTGAAAGCCAACCTCATAGCTGCCCTTGATGTCACATAGCATCATTCCATTTTTTTGTGTGTATTTTTTATTTAATTCTGGCTTCTTCTTACTGAAAACCTCCAAGGCTTACTGCTGCGCAAACACATTTAGCATAATTGCACCTTTCTTGTTGGCCTCATTTTAAGCAAGGTATTGATTTTCTCTCTCCACTTCTCCTCTCTTGTTTTTGTTCTCTTCAAGCCATTTTTGCATTCCTCAGACAGCTCTCTCCTCCCTTTGGCCTATGTGATCACTAGTATGTTTTTCTTGCCTGAATTTGCTCAAGTGGAAAAATAGTACCAAGAATGGCGTTTGATTACAGCGGCCAAATTAATGCTCACCTAATGGACACGGAATGCTCGATACTACTGTGCTGTGGATCTCTCAGCTCCGTGTGCTAGCTTCATTATAGTGAGAAATCGTCTGTGGAAGTGATTTTTGGCATTTATTTGGACCAATAGCAGCCGTGTGTGGGAGGAATTCTGCAGATGGCTTCCTCTTGCACTTGCAAATTAGAATGTACTGCATCTTTTTATGTATTTTGGGAGATATGCAAAGTCTATCGCTCTCACTTACAATACTTTGCTTGAGCCAACAAGCTGTTAATACATTCAGAGGTTCTCAAAATCAAGTTGGATTACCACTGGTACATGGGCTGACTTAGTAAGAATATTTAGTGCTCATCTGTTTTTGTTCTTTAAACGTTTAATAAAATAAAATGGCCAAGACGGTGGCATGAGCGACACATTTACAGGGCCCATATTACACTGTTTTTTGATGGTTATAATGTTGTTTCCTCATCGCAAACATACCTGAAGTTGTGTTCTCTTTCATCACACGCAAACCCTACATATTTAGGCTGAGTCCTTCTCTCAAACAGAAAAAACTCTGTTCCACCTTGTGATGTCATGTGGTAGTACAGGTAGTGCTCCACTGCGTTTTTAAACTCTATACACCTTCACTAAAATCATTTGGATAATTTCAGACCTGGAATTGCCAGTCTCTACTGAACAAATGGTAAAGTGTAGCCGTTAACTTGAAAACTAGCGCTTCATGACATCACAAGGTGGAACAGAGGATTTTGAGCTTTGGAGATGTAGACAGACTAATAATATATGGTTACTCAAACATGCGTGAATAAAACAAAACACAACTCCAGGTATGTTTTTGAGGAGGTAACAACATTATAACACGACTTAAAGCTCACAAGAATCCATTTAGGTGTAATATAGCCCTTTAATGCCATATGTGGAACTTTCCAGATAAAGCAATAACATCTTCAAGGAGACGAGCACAAACGTTACATTGTATTTTTGTTAAAGAGTTAAAGCTGTTTCATAACGTCTTAAATGTCTTACCTACTTGAGCGATGCTGAAAAATCCCAAGCACATTTTATTGATGTGAGAAGCTGGCTTACCTGCGGCACATTGTTATTTCAAGTCTTCTTTTCAGATGTGCTTTTGCCATTCTTCCATTGCTTCTTGGATATAAAGCGGTTGGTGAGTGGTGGCAGAGGAGGTCGGACATTGGCTGTGTAGTCTAAATTGTTCGTTTCTCATGAATGTTTGATTCACAGCAGCAGCGAGTGGAAGAGTGTGAGGCATGGCACATCTGAAATGACAGTGTACACTTTGTGAGCTTGTGTTGAGATTTCACAGTGTCGCTCTTGTCAATTTTCATTTCCCATCTCTGTTCCACTGTGTGCGCCTTTTATGTGGACTCAATCTGGCCACCTGGACAAACACCAGAAGGTTCATAAAATGTTCAGTGTGGACGTTCTGTCTATATGAACATGAACAGTGTTTTATTTTTAACATCTTGAAGCAAGGATTGGGACTAGGTTTCACATATAGAACTATTGCTTTTTGATCATTTTGCCAGTAAACAATTGGGCCTATGATTGTACACACAGGTGCATACTAGGCTTAACTCTTTGATAGCTGTTCAGAAAGAGAAATTTAAAACTATACTTCGGAACATTCTCCGGAGATAGATACGTTTTATGTCATACTGTGGAATGTTATAGCCAAAAGAACATTTCGATGGAGACAAGCAGGAGTAGGCCCAGCTCCTGGTCACATAAGAGTCAGGTCTGTGAACGTGCAAGCCCGCTCACGGCAAGGACACGTGTTTTTCAGAGCAATAAACAAACAAACAAAAAAACATGCTTTTATTTTAGTCTATTTTTTGGCTAAAAGGTTACGTACTGTCACTTTGCCTTTACAACATATTAAAGGGCCCATATTACACTATTTTCTGATCTGTTATTATGTTGTTTCCTCATCACAAACATACCCAGAGTGCTGTTTTGTTTCATTCATATGTTTAACCCACAAACCCTGCATATTTACGCTGTAGTCTTCCCTCAAACAGAAAATTATATATATTCCACATTGTGATGTCATGCGGTAATACAGGAAGTGCTCCACTGAGTTTTTAAACTCCAAACACCTTCACTAGAATCATTTGGTTAATTTCAGCCCTGGAATTGCCAATCTTTACTGAACTAAATGTAAAAGGAGCTGTTAACTTGAAAACTACCACTACATGACATCACAGGGTGGAACAAAGCATTTTGGAGTTTGGAGATGTAGACAGACTAATAATAAAGGGTTACTCAAACATGTACGAATGAAACAAAATACTACTCCAGGTATGTTTTTGAGGAGGATAGAACCTTTAATAAATAAATAATCAACATAACTTTACACTATAAGCTCTCGGTTTCTTTTAATTTACGACTGGATGACCACTATCTCTTAGCCCATTTTCAGAGCCTACCCCACCGCGTACAGCTCCCCTGACACAACCCACCATGAGATTGTTGACCTAAGCCGTTCTTACACTTGTCGCTACATGCACACTCCTCCTGTTATACCCCTGAAACAGCCGCCCGCGATCCGTGTTCGCTTGTACTGTAACGTCTCTGAGTGGACCTGACCATGCATGAAACTCCACTGCTTTAAATGCTGTAATCACCATGTACACACACACACACACACACACACACACACACAGGCCCTAGTCGCCGTTCTATAAATACACTCATTTGCACGCATTACTATGACCTGCGTGCTGTGTGTGTCGGAGGCGGTCAGGAAGTCATTGAGGGGCCCTTCACTCCAGTCTGGGAGGAATGCAGTTTGAGGGGGGATGGGCGCGCGAGAGAGGGAGAGGGTGGGGGAGAAAGAGAGAGACAAGGAGAGCAAGCAGTTCGGAAAGTGGGGTGTGGTTGTCCAGTGGCCTGACGACACAAACTGAAGCCTACTATATATTGCTACTATATTTTGGTACCGTATGAATAGGCTTTCACAGATGTTCAGTGTTTATGTGGCGCTCGTCAGATCCCATTCAACCCTCCCTTTGAGCAGCTGGGCCGACACACACACACGCAGACTTTATACCAACAGGCTGGAACTTAGAGCTATTTTTAGTTCTTGGCCTTGAATCATGAGCAAGCAAAGAGCACAGCAACAGTTTATATTTTGTTCTAAAAACTAGGCAAAGGTTATATTAAAAACACCCAAGATTTGGAGTAGCACAGTAGAGAAAAGTTCAAAATCAGCATTCTTTCAAACCGCACTTGGCCTGAATGTCTGGCGGTGCCATTTAGACAGCAGGATCGAGTTTAGCATGAGTTTAAACCAGACCAGACTAACTCTCTGCAGGCATTTACGCCAGGTGCGCAATATGGCTGCTAAACAAAGGGTGCTTTAATAAGACTGATTTTTAGTTGCGAAAATTTCAGAAGGTTTTGATGAAAATTGTTTGAATTTGGGAAAAAGATTTGTATCGACCTTTTTTAAGATGGCAATCAAACATAATTTCACTCACTCTTAGAATAATTGCTGTTTTGTTTGTTTGGGCACCATTTTGTGACTCTGTGAAAAGAGCGTTTATCCTGAACTTTTGGAGATCTTTGCATTCAGATATGGAGACACTGTTGCTTTGGCAAGTCTAAACTGTTCGTACATGGTAAGTGGTCACATTTTTATATAGCACTTTTCCAGCTTCAACGCACTCAAAGCGCTTTATATCAAGGAACCACTCGCGCATTCACAGACCAGTGTACGGAGAAACTGGGGGCGAGATGGGTTAAGCATCTTGCCCAAGGGGGGGAGCCAGAATTGCATCGCCAACCTGTGGGTCAGTGGATCTAATCGCTCAACCAATGATGTTTATGTTGAGAGCAGGATACGAACCGCCAACCTTCGGATCAGTGAACAAACGCTCTACCAACATTTTATATAATCGTGAAAATCGCCAACAAAGGTAATGAACATTGTATCACCTGAATGTCAAGCTACTTATCCACAGGGGAGTCGACAGAGGGGGACAAAGGGGTCTGTTATCCCGGGCCCCACAGTCTTAGGGGCCCAGAATTGGACCGTTTTCCTATTTATTAATATTTTTTAGGGGGGGCCCATGTGAAGCCTCTTGCCCCGGGCCCCCAAATTTCTGACGACAGGCCTGTTCATAAATAATGTTCTCTACTAGATAGTAGTTCTTTTCGCTGATAACAAATTAGTAGTTTAAATGTGAAATTCATAGCATGAAAATTATAATTATTCATATCCATAACATTTTTAAACCGTGAGTAGCTTGAATCATTATCGCGATATTATGGTTGGTAAATCGTCACATTTTTATATAGCATTCATACACCAGTGTACGCAGACACTGGGGTGAGGTGGGTTAAGTGTCATGCCCACGGACACAACAACAGCATTCATCTGTGGGAGCTGGAATTGCACCGCCAACCTGTGGATCAGTGAATCTGACCTCTCTACCAATGATGTTCATGTCAAGAGCGGGACAGAATTTCAGTATCGTCCCATAGTTGTCACAGCCAATTACCGTATTTTCCAGAGTATAAGTCGCACCAGCCAAAAAATGCATAATAATGAAGAAAAAATATATATTTCACATATAAATCACATCTGAGTATAAGTCGCACCCCCGGCCAAACTATGAAAAAAGTGCGACTTATAGTCCGGAAAATACGGTAGTTTAAAAAAAATCTGCTTTTTACAACTGATTACATTATAAAACATCACAACAGAAATATTCTCGTGATAATCTGGCGCCACGGGAATTCATGGTCTCTCTAAATTGACAAACCAAGTGTAGTTTTAGGTTTACATTCAAATGTGTTCCAGCCTGCGTGTGTTTTTTTTTTTACTGGAAGTGAAGAGTTAACAGCTCTAAACTAATAAAGAAATGTGTGTTTTCGGTGTTCTGAATTTCAATGAAGCTCAGATGTGGAGCGAACAGTGAGAGGTGGGGGGACTTGGGTTAAGGTAAAAATTGATTTTAGGCTGAATGAAAGCAGATGCCTGAGAACACACATGCGCAGAGAGAGAGAGTGAGAGTGAGGGAGATATAAAGAGAGGGAGACAGAGAGAGAAGGAGACAGAGGGGGGGAGAGGGAGATATAAAGACAGAGGGAGACAGAGAGAGAAGAAGAGTGAGAGAGGGAGATATAAAGACAGAGGGAGAGAGAGTTAAAGAGAGAGGAAGACAGAGAGAGAGAGAGAGAGAGAGAGAGAGAGGGAGATATAAAGACAGAGGGAGGGAGATTTAAAGAGAGGAGGACAGAGAGAGAGAGAGAGAAGGAGATATAAAGAGAAGGAGTGAGGTACGAGGGAGATATAAAGGGAGAGGGAGACAGAGAGAGGGAGACAGAAGAAGAGAGCGCTATCGGGGGAATATAGTAGCACGTATGCACAATCACACAGACCCGCTCACACACTGCTCCTCGATTCACAGAGAAGGTTAATTGAAGGTTAGGACTGGGGAGCTGAAGACATGAGGCTCTCAGTGCTAACATGTGGCTGTGCTTGCTCAGCCTCCTCCTTCCCTCTTTCTCTCTCTCTGTCTCTCGCTTTCTCCTTCCTTCTCCCTCTTGCTTTCTCACCCTCTCTCACCACCCCATTCCTCTGTCTACTTCCTGGGCCCAGTCAAAATGTGCAGCCATGCAGATGCCTACAATTTCATTAATTCAACCCATGGGCTACACACTGCAGCGCTAGCTCTTTCTCCCTCTCCCTCCTCTTTCCTCTCACACTCTGCATATGGCTCCACTAAAAGGTTAATATAATCGGCCGCCACTGAGGACAACTGTGCACACACACCGGGAAATAATGTGCCAGCGTTTTACATACAACATGAGGCAGTGAAAGGTTGTTCAGTGTATGCTAAAAAACTACTTTAGATTCAATATGCTAATTGTGCAGCTTCTTCAAACTGACTATTATAAAGACGGGAGCACTGGGAAATACTATGAACTTATAAAGTAATTGTGCTTTATGTTGATGCGGCGGTGACGGCAGGTCAGTTGGTAGAGCGTTTGTCCACTGGTCCTCTTGACATAAACATCATTGGTCGAGCGGTCAGATCCACTGACCCAGAGGTTGGCGATGTGATTCCAGCCCCCACAGATGAATGCTGTCGTCGTGTCCTTGAGCAAGACACTTAACCCACCTCACCTCCGTGTCTGCGTACTCTTGTGTGTGAATGGGTGAGCGGTTCCTTAATGCAAAGCGCTTTGAGTGTCTTGTATGTGGAAAAGCGCTATATGAAAAACACGACACCACAACCAAACATCAGGGAATGTTAATGTGACAATTAAGTTAGGGTTACAACTTTGGGGTATAGATTGAATTGAATTAAAACATATTTTTCACAATTATTGTATTCAAATGTTTATGATTAAACTGTTACATTTGACAATAACTAAAATCACACCATGTTTCTGTATTGTTTCGTAAGAATGGAAGTGGATGTACTGGTCTGAAAACCCTCTGATTGAAACGTGACTTTCAAAGATTGGCCTGTTGCTGATCTGAACAATAGTAAAGTTATTGTGAGTGTAGGATTGGCCCATGTGACGTGGTCTAGTGTGAGGACTTATATGTGAGGCGCTTTGTATTCCAGTGTGCAGCGTTGTGTTGTGTGTGCGTGGAGACAGAGCGGCTCTTTGTGGCCATCTGCATTACTATGTGTGTATGTGTGTGTGTGTTTGTGTGTGTTTGTGTGTGTTTGTGCGCATGTGTGTGCGTCCGTCATCACCCTTAGAGCCAGTCTCCCGCACACACTCATTAAAATGTCACCCTAAGCTTGGCCATCCATTGCCTCATGTGGAATGCAATGGGCACAGGGAGGAGACATAGGCGGCCATATTGGGCTTCTGGGAATAAGTGGGATCTGAAAGAGACAATGTATGATTTTAATAGATTGTTATTGTTGTTGTTGCTTTTTTGCAGTTTTAAAGTTTGGGTTGTGCCCAGTTTTGTAAATCTTGATCCAGTGCTCAAGACAGGGTACTTTTGAAGACTCAAATATACAACTGCATTTGCTACTAATATTTTTTTTTCTCTCTCTCTCTCTGCTTTTGCAAAATTTTACTCATTTGAAGACATAAGAAGTAAGTCAGTACAATTTCATAGTTTATGGTTTCGGCTTTTTAATCGAAAGGTCCTCAGCCAATCCTCTGTTAGTTGAGACATGTGGCTTGAGGCTAAGTTCAGACTTTGTAGATAGAAATTTCACTATTTGTTGTGGTAAATAGCGTTCGTATTCAGGAAAATTCATTCTGAAAACCATTTTTACTATTACTACTTTTTACCATTTTTAAAGAGGAAAAAAAATGTATTAAACAAGATCAAGATCTATCAGTACGAGAGATTGACTGATATGGAATTTTTTATGGCCGATGTTTAGAATCCATAGCAACCAATGGCCGATAAGCTCTGCCGATATTTTTGGGCTGATATGGAGGACCGATTTTTATAGTTTTCCTTAAATGATGCCCTTTTTACCACAAACCTTTAAGAGAGCTGTGTAGTTATGTTTGTGCAGTTCCCTCTTTGGATTAAATGCAGCAGATCGACCAAAACTATAGCCGATAGCCGATACGCTAAAAAGTCCAAATATCGGCCAACTGACATATTGGCCAATCGGTCCATCTGTAAATATTAGGATAAAAACTATGTAGCTCAGCTCTATTAGAAACAGTACATCCTGTTTCTAATGGTTCTTTTAAGCATCCACTTATGCCACTCCGCGTCCCTCCTCCCTCGCCCCGTCTCCTCCAAACCCTTCCATTTCCACAGTAAACAGACAGATGAATAATTTAATCACGATCGATTGGTTTGTTTCGGCCTCAAATGTCAGGGTGTCATTTGATCGTAGCCCACCGCCTCCCCTCTCTCTCTCCACCTTCCTATTACAAACTGGGCCTCTACACTGACGCTGTTCTCACTGGTGCTTAATGACCAGAGCAGAGATGTGTTGGACCCCTGCGTGTTTGTTCTCAGCACCCATTCGCCCGCTGCTGCCGCTGCTGGACAATTGTTTGTGGGTTTGTTGGGCCATTTTTGCTACAGATGAATTTAACCGTTTGAGGCTTGATGTTTATTTCTGACCCCTTTTGTTGTTAACGGTACAGTGTAAAAATAAACAAGACGCCATGTTGGTATTTTAGCCTTTCTGTTCGGTTGCAGACCAGATCATGTGTGAAGAAAGAGGGATGAAAAGTAAATAAAATAGAAATAAGTCAAGGTATCCATCATAGTAGACTGAACAATTCATGCAGGACCATTTCCAATATTTCCTGATTATTAAAATAAAATAAAATCTTAAACCATATAACTTGTTTTTCGGTCATTATACTGTAGAAGTTTCCTTAAAAGTCCAGCTAAATCTGACCATAATCTTTTGCAATGTCACTGATTTATTGTATAATCAAAACCATGTTTTTGGAGCCTTAAAAGTGACACCTTCCCCGATGCTTTTGCCTACTTTTTCATATTTCACTATCCAGAAACCAGAAACTAAACTAAAACCAGAACTAACTCAAGTTTCATGACTGGGTGATGTGCACACACTTGGTTTTCCATGCTCCTTGGGGACATTACATTGACTTGACATTCATTTCCTGGAGATTGATCCTAACCTTAACCATAGTTACTACTTATTTATTTACCTGTATATTTGAACCCACATCTGAACTTTACATCACGTTAATCTAATAGTAAAGCATTTACGTCACGAAGACCAGGTCCCCATAAAGTCAGTGCGTATGCAGATTTGAGTCCCCACACTGTGATAATTACCTGCCCGCACACTTGTTAGGTTTCCATGCATGTGCGCACTGCCTGGAAAACGTCTCATTGAGCCGTTGTTGTTGCTCTTGGTTCATTCATGAGTCGACCGGGCTCCACGCTCCGCTGGAATCCCAAAAGACTGCGGCAGCCCTGGGAGACCTTGTTAGTGACAAACACCGCTTTTACATGACGGCCAAGTTTAACATCAGGAGCATGCAGCATTTATCACATCAAGATTAGCACTTTTCATCTCATTTTGTTTACACATCCTCGGACTTGATGATCTTGAGGTCTGCTTATTTCGAATTGATCCGAGATTAAAAATACCGACTTAAACTCATTTTTATTCAGATCAAGATTCATTTCTAGTTGTCAGTTATCAGCGTGGGGCTTTGGAATCAAGAGGTCTGCAGCCAACTCTAGTAAAAACAAGTTTGGAGGAGCAAGTATGACATTTTGTGTGTAAAAGGGCAAGGATTAAAATTCTGTATTGTTAATGTTCAGGAATTTATACTAAAACACATTTTTATTAGTTTTTAAATAGACAATATTAAATCAAATCAAAAATAGTGATCAACCAATATGAGGAAAAAAAAATTGATTATAAGTTTTCAGTGGTGGATGAAGTACTCAAGTTTTGTTACTTACTAAGTTAAAGTACAGAGGTAAAAAGTTACTCAAGTAAAAGTATCACATGAAAAAATCTACTTAATTAAAAGTATTTAAGTACTCATTTAAAAAAAAAAAAAAACAACGTACTTTAAGTGTAAAAAGTAAAAGTATTTCACACAAGTGCTGTTAATATGTTAAGTGTTAAATGTAGTGATATTGAATAAAACTGATACACCTTTTGGCAATACAAATACATTTCTTCATTCAAATCATATATCGTGGAGTAGAAAGTACAGATACCTGCTCTCAAATGTAGTAATGTAAAAGTAAAAAGTATCCACTGTAAAATTTACTTACAGATTAAGTACAGATACCAAAAAATTCTACTTAAGTGCAGTACTTTACTACTTTTACTTTGTTACTTGGTTTTGCCGTGTTTACAACTGATCAGCCCTTTCAGTAATATACATTTTATATTTATCTCCCACCTCTAGACTGAAATCCATACAGTGTGACCTTAGTGACCCTGATGTTACAAATGGAAGACAGATGAATGAATAACTCCCTGTTAGTGAATGTCCCAGTCTGCCCTATGACTCCTATCCCTCTGTAGTCCTGACACTACGCCCCCTTAGGCACGTAGTTGGACTGCAGCAGCGTAGTCATGTCTAATTATCCTGGTGGATCCTTTGGCTAAATATCTCTCACATAGGTGGCCCACGTGTACCGCTCTTGTTGACTCTGCATGTTTTCATTTGTTTACTGTAGTTAATTTGCCTCGGAGGCTTTCCTGCTCAGATAGCTGCGAACACCGCCCCGAAATGAGGGATGAAGCTAATAGAATGCTGATTAATTTTACAGCGCGCTTTAAGCCTATGCGTGTCGATGACTGTACTTGAAAGTGCAGGAGGATAAGTGGATAGGTGGTAAGTACTCGCTAACATTGCGTAACCCTGGAATTGTAGTAGTAGTGTGTGTATTGGCATCATGCACACATACTGCACTGTACAAATACACTCAGAGCCTCGGGGGAAGACGGGGGAGGAGGAGAGGAAGAGGGAAGGAGGAGGAGAGGAAGAGGGGAGGAGAGGAAGAGGCTGACCAGATGGAGCAGACTGCTTCTTGCTGAGAGAGCCTGACGACAGCTGAACAGCTTGAGGTGTACCGGAGTGGCAGGTTGCATATCATACTTGCCTGAAGTGAACACACAGACCCACTGACGCTACTGGACACGTCCGAGGAGCTGAGGAGGGGTCCACACGGTTGTCATAAATGTATGTGTATTCACTTAAAACATGGCCTGTTTAGCAAATGAACCGTGTGAATGAGTTTGACAGACAATTAGTGACATGTAAATATGAACAGAAGGTGTAACTGTGTAGGCTATGGCGTGCGCTTGGTCATATGCTCCGAAGTGTTGGGTCAAATGTTTAGCATGATACCAATCTTCTTGTTTTTATACAGCCCAGAAGGTTTACTATGGTGCTTCATACTCAGAATTGTGTGATTTTTTTTATTACAGTAACAATTAGACATGTCACGATAACAAATTTTGAAGCACAATATTTTGCTACAGAAAAATATTGTGATAAACGATAATATTGAAACTACTTAATGCCACTGACACAAAGCAGGATAATCCCAGTAAACTTTAAAATATACAGTATCATTAAAGGGCATGAGATGCAACAAATAAATAACAAATAAATGAAGCATTACTAAGCCATAAAAGTTACTTATTCAGCCCTCTACAGCTCAAATCTTGTCGTATTATAACAAAAATAACAAATATAACCCCATTATGAGAAAGAAAAAAATCCTCATGATAAATACTGAGACCAAAAATATATTAATCCGACTTTCATGCATTGAATGATTGTTATAGTTGATATAGTAATTATCAAAGACCTAGAAACAATACTGCCAAACTAGTAGTATTTGTAGTGTTGTCCATGGTTGCAGGTTTAATCTCATTTTGAGTCATTTTAATTGTATGCATTCATCAATAAATGGGAGTGGGCAGTTAGCATGCTAGTTGTTTTTTAGCAAAACTCTGCTCTGGCCTCTGAAAAGTGCTTATAAACTCATCAAGGTGAATAATTGCAATGCATAAGGCAAGTGAGGCGCAAATAGCAACGGTTTAAAATGGACTAGTTTTGTTTTTCACGTTTTTAAGACAGAAAAAATCAGGTACAGCGCCTTTAATGATAATCTGCAGACTGTTTATCAGTTTCATGCGAACATATTAACATGCAATTTACAATCTAACATCTTCTGACCTATATGTCCGATTGACTTGTAATCAAATCTCCCGACACTGAGTATGGCTTTAAATCAACAGCCTCATTGCCACTAGGATCTTAATGGTTTATTCTGCGTCTGTCCAAGTGTCTGAAAACCTTTCTCATGACACTCATTTCCTCCACTCATCTACCTCCATCCCTCCTTTCTCTCCTCTTTCTTGCCACCAAATCGTGACTCTCCGCTGAGCCTATTCCCCTAGCTGTGATTAGAGGCTTTGGATTCCAGCCTGCATGTTTTTCAAGGCCCAGAGGCTTTAGGAAGAAGAAAAAAAAAATAGCTGTATTTTTCAATCCAATAAAGAAAAACGAAAGATACAAATATGTGATGCGAGTCGTTCAGCGAGAAGAAAGGGAAATAATCTAACTGGAAAAATGTCTTCTTGTTTGAATATGAGCCAGTGCTGAAGTTGCCAAGATGAGCAGTTCGGTAGTGCAGTCTGACTGGCATCTAATTACTGCTTCTTAATTTTAGCTTTTTTCCTCAGTACTTTCTCACAATTAGTTTTTCGGGTAATAGATCTTTGTTGAATGTGTTTTTCCCCTATTTGAAAGCGTCAAAGTGCCATAGAACCGGATTTAACAAAATAAAAATAAAATCCTAAAATGAAGAAGCTGTAATTTGCTGTTACAACCCAAAAACAGCATCTCTGAAGGGCGAATGATGCAAGTTACTCCAAACAACACGATCCCTGAGGACTTCTCATAGGTGGGCAGAGCAACGGCAGTTTTGATGCTTTCTCCTGAGAACTTGCTCTTGGCCGACTCTGTTTACCTCATGGACATTCATCAAAGGGGAATCACAAGATGAACACTGGGCAGAAAGGGAATTTCAACCAATACGTAAGAAACAAAAGGCTGTGCGAGTGGCTAAACCCATCAAACAAGTCCAGAACAATGCAGAATCTGTCTTGAGAGTTGACTTCAGACATGGATTACATGCAAAACCATTGTGGACTATAATTAGATTACAATAGGGATATAACTTCATGCTGAGGGGTTTGTTGTTGAGTCCGGAGCCTAGATTGAGCTGGTTTCTCTCTCGGCAGGGCAGTGTGAATCAGGAAAAGTTTTAAGTTTTAATCCTCGGCTGGAGATTTAGTCTAAGCTGTGAACCGCTGACTGTGAGAGACTGGAATAACACACTCCCCTATCACTGCCAAACTGCTCTTGGGCTACTTATGTCTTTGCTGCAGCACTGCCTCCAGTAGTGCTGCTCCTTGTTTCTTGCAAACCAAATGAAGTGAACTTTAGTTTTAGTTCAAGTCAAATAAAGAAGCATCCATGGTTTTGGTTCTTCCTGTACTTCAATATGTACAGTGATGGAAGAAGTGCTCAGTTTTGTTGCTTAAGTATAAGTACAGATACCAAAGCAGAAAAATGCTCAAGTAAAAGTATCAAGAAAAATCTACTTAAGTAAAAGTGTTAAAGTACCTGTTTAATAATGTACTTAAAGAGTAAAAAGTAAACGTATGAGATCTAATAAAGCTTCAAATGTAGTGATTTTGATAAACATTTATGCTGAATTTTGTTCAACAGAAACAATTGAATCGATAGTTTTATTCCAAGCTGTTTTTATTTGTATATTCTTGTTTGCCGACACTACAAATGTTTTAAAATAACCCCCGCAGCCTTTTCAGCAGGTCCCAGACAGTTATAAAAAATACTTTTAATTTTCTGTCCAGTTCAAAAATATAGTGGAGTAGAAAGTACAGATGCCTTCTCTCAAATGTAGTAAAGTAAAAGTAAAAAGTAAAAGTAAAAGTGAAGTACAGATACCTAAAATGTCAGGTATCTGTACTTCACTTTATCAGTACTTTACTGCTTTTACTTTGTTCCACCATTGAGTATGGACACAGCAGAGTGGAGAGTCCGTAAATACATCAGAGACTAACTTAATCAAATCTTCAGCGTCAGTGTGAAAATATCAGTGTCACTTTCATGCACTTACATTGTTTCACTTGCTCTCAGCACTGTCGGATTCAGATGTAAATATTGTTAGAGCTAAGTATTTGCTTGTGTTGTATTCCAAGTCTCAGTCTAACAATACACTTGGTAGACTGAGGCTTTTGCTATTCCAGTACCACTGTACTCCGTGTACTCTGTGTACTCTGTGTACTCCGTGCGATTTGCAGAGACATCAAAAACATATCTGGAGACGTGTATGTGTGTTTTTTGTAGCTGACCTTTTGCTTCTCTATAATAACTCCTCTAAAGCCACACACTTCTCATCAGACGACCATGGATCGATAAGTCTCGGCGCGGTTACACCAAGTTTGCTGTTTGCTACCGCCGTAATTGTATTTACAGTTGAACTTGCTCTGTGTGCATAAATCTAGTGTCTGTGTCTGCCGGTGATCTCCCTGCCTGGCCAAGCACGTCGCATTCCTCTTAACAGTCAGCAGGAGAGAGAGCGCTGTCTGCCGGCCTCCCTCGCCCTCGGTGCTCGTGGCTCTAAGCACTACAAAACACAGCATGGGTGTGCAAACAAACATACGAGGAAATGAATGACAATGAGACAAACATTCTATTCATGCACTTTAGTTACAGACTTGAAAACCCACAGCTCTCTCCTCTTGTGCCACTTAAAACCAGCGTGGGTATTCTGCATGCAAGAAAACAAACAACCCGACAGCCCCCTGAAATCCTCTCACACCAGACTGCCGTTGTTTTGTATAATTTGCTTCCCGAAAATAAGTTTTATACAATAGAATGACTCATGGTGTGAAAACTGCCTTTACACATGTCTCTAGTTAGGCAAAGTTAGTCGGCTAGTGAATGCCCTGCTGGGAAAAGAATGCATGCGCACAAAAAGGAGAGGAAGATTTAAAGAGGTTTCCCAGCTGTCTGACCTTTGAACTTTGACCTTACAACTCTACTCCATCACTCTTCAAAACCCCCACCTTCACTCTCTGTCTGCGTCCTGTAAAATTCACTCTCAAGACCGAAACACTCAAAGTCAAAGTTAGTTTTTTTGTTGCTTCGTCGTCGTTGTTTTTTAGTTTGATTTACATTTTTTTTTTTTACAAGCAGGAACTCCCAGACTTCCCTCACCCCAGACACTTCCTCCAGCTCCTCCGTTGGGACCCCAAGGCGTTTCATTTACTACTGAATTAACTTAGAATAGGAACTGCCAGACTTCCCCCACCCCAGACACTTCCTCCAGCTCCTCCGTTGGGACCCCAAGGCGTTTCATTTACTACTGAATTAACTTAGAACCGTATTCTAATTCGTATGTGTATGTTTAAATGCACGTGGTCGATACATTTTCAGCTTATATTGGTATTTAATGGAAACAACTTGCCTCCTTTTTACGGCAGCGCCTGTTCCACAATCACCTACTGTCTGCCACACAAACAGCCTTTATACCAGTGAGTGGGTGAAACCTAAGGCCAGCTGACAACACCAGCTCTGTGCTCCAGTCATTTATTGTGGAGGAATACGTTAATATGGATAAAGCCACTTTATGAGCTCCCACTGAATACACTCTTCTACCCCAATGCTTCTGCCAGTGGCCAAACACTCCATGGGTCACATGAAGCCCATAGAACAGAGGGCTGCTTCTTTGTTCTCTTGATTTTTATCATGAGGATTTGGGATTTTTCCCGGCGATTCCAGGAAGTGAATTAATTGTAACACTATTAAGTTTGTTTTCGTTCATTTTATTCTGAAATATATAAACGCCAGAGATTATAAACCCTCTATGTCCTGCCACGGGTTATTTTTCAAAACTCCACTGACTTTTGATAATTTTTGGTTAAAAATGTCATTGCGATTTTAATTTGAAGTGTATGTTTAAACAGTAGGATTGTGTTCAGAGAGCACATTGATAATCATACTAACTCAAATTGCGATTCTGATGTTTGCAATATATAGGCCTGTCACAGTAAGTACTATATCGACTTACCGTTCAGTATATGAAAGCAGGAACAACACATTTTGGGTTCAGTATTTATCATGTTTACAATATCTTTGTAAAAGAAAGGAGATTTTGGTTTTTTTTTTTTTTGTTTTTTTGAGCTGTAGAGAGTTGAATAGTTCATTTTTATAGCTAATTATTGGTTCACTCTGCTATGTATTTGCTGCAGCTCAGGCCTCTTGAATATGTTTTATTTAAAAATGGTTTACTGGGATTACCTTTATTATTGTTATTGTGTCAGTGGCATGAAGTAGTTTATCGCAGTATACCTCTGTAGCCATATATCGTGCTTCAAAATTTGGTCCAGCAATAAATTGTGCATCCACACTCTTCATAATTTGTGGCTAGTTTGTATCAAAATCAATACTGTTCTTTGGTATAGAAGCCATTTCTGTCATTTACTATTTGCACGTTTTATTGGGCATTTTACTTTTGGTGCCGTACAGCGACTTCCTCGTTTTTTTCTCTTTTGTCTTTTCCTTGTTCAGCTTGGTGGTTTTTCCATTCCCAGCGCCCTTTTAGAGAGCATTTCTTTGGTTTAGTTGCCGGAGATGGCGAAAGTGTGTCCCATTTGCTCCTGTCTGTTCCGCAGGCTCTTTGTGGCTCTAAGGAACAGTTGTCTTTCCCATGCTTTTAGTACAAGTGCTGCTGGTTGGAGCACGGCGATGGCTAGGCTGACAGGTTGAAAGACTGAGTGTGGCTCGACTTGGCCATCTGTCTGAGGCTCAGCTTGTTCTTGTGCTGTGTGATTGACAGGGGTACGGCTCCCCCCTAACCTCCAGCCCGCAAAACATCTCACGCACTTGCACAAAGCTAATTGCTATAGCTGAACCATGTTATTGGGTTGAGTCGATTGCACTTTTAAAGATGAAGTGTTATATTTAGGGTTGAGGGAATTAGGTTGGCAAATCCAGACTGACATCTCGCTGTATTTTTTATACAGATTGATATCAGTCTGGTTCCCACATCCTCTGTTGCGTCTCAAGGTCGGTCAAACGTGATCGTCCAATCAGATCCGTCTTTTCAGTGACACATGTGAAATGAAGGAGCTCACTGGTCACCTATGATTTACAAATAAAATCACATTTACCTCACCTCAGATTAACAGAGATTAGTGCTTTGCTCAGTCACTCTTTACTATTTCCGATAAGGACGGACCATGCCTGTCCCCGATTGGCTAATCCACCTGTCAATCGCGCCCATTTGAAAACGGGGAGATTCGCCAGTGACCAGACGCACAT
This sequence comes from Periophthalmodon schlosseri, assembly GCA_000787095.1. Lineage (NCBI taxonomy): Eukaryota > Metazoa > Chordata > Actinopteri > Gobiiformes > Gobiidae > Periophthalmodon > Periophthalmodon schlosseri. The sequence continues at coordinate 42,872 of JACM01001674.1, forward strand.
CTTTGTAAAGTATTAAAGAAGCGTGTATTCTGGATCCCAGGCGAGGAATTTAGTCAGTCACGATAACAAATTTTGAAGTAAGATGTGTTGTTGAAGAAAATATAGGCGATAAACGATAATATTGAAACTAATTTATGCTACTGACACAATAACCCTTAAGGGGGATCATCATCGAAGCTCAAAACATGTCAAACTGTTTGTGTAGCTTGAAATCTTGTACTAAATCATTTAATGTATGCAGATGACTTGGTGTTTTTTAGTCTGAGCACCTACAGCAGCTACTCAACATCTGTTCAGCTTATGGTGTGGAGCATGATATTAAGTATAATGCAACTAAGAGTATGATCATGATCTGTTGGACTAAAGAGGACAAGCAAGTTTTGCATGTCTAATGTTGTGTTGAGGGTTACAACTAAAATGAAATATCTTGGGCAGATCATCACTGTGGACGCCTCTGGACTCATTACAAAAAAAAAAAACAGTCTCTAAAGGCTGCAGGTGGCTTATAATGACACTTTACAGGTGCTCTTGAGGAGTCCGTGATGGACTAGTGCGACTGAGATGTTTGTGAACACTTTGCAAGCTGTGCTAAGAACTTTAATGTACAGTTTTATTTGCAGGCTGAATAAGTCAGAAAATGAAATAATAGTGTCACTCACAAACATAAGATTCAGTGCAATACGCTTCAGTCTAAGATGTGGAGACACTGGTCTGGTTGTCTTTTTAAAACATAAATGTTTACTGTTTATATTGTCACTGTCCTTGTCTGTTTTAAAAATGGACCATGAGTCCGGAATAAAGATGAATTGATGTAGTAGTTATCGTGACAGGCCTAGTGGGAATAGTGTTTTTGCCTGAAACTAGATGTGGGACAATACTGTCTAAAGAAACATCAAAATTATCTTATTTTCAAATTTAAAATATCAAGTATGTTGTTTTAGTATGTGCCATCTCTTTTTTGAGGCAGTCCTGAAAAGCTGTAAAAATAGAAAGACTCTTGCAAAAGGGATATAGTTATTTGTTTTTCCTTTTTTTGTTTAATTTCCAATTCTATTCACTAAACTACTGCACATTTGAGAAACATTCTGAAGCTGTGATAATCGTCTTGGGGATTATTCAGACAATGATAATCCCCAATTGCCAAAATTATAGAGATATTCATTTACTATCAGTATTACCAATGTTTACTTGCAACATTGACAGACAGTAGTAAGGCCAGTTTAGCATTGTAGAAGAAAAGCTTTTTACAAAACCTGTGTCTTGGAGAGTATTATTTGCTGTTTGAATATGTAGTAACATCAGGGGAACGTCAGCTGCATGTATTGTTGTTGTCCCTAATACGCTAACATGCTAACATCTATTTTCACATGCAGGTGTCACAGTTTTTCCGAGTGGTGCGCATCCCGTTATTTTGGAATCAAGAAAGTTCTCAAACCACACAACAAATGTTACACGCTGATTCCTGCCAATTACACCATGGACTGCCAGCTCTCTCCTCCTCTGCCTCCTCTTCTCTCACTTAGAATAATCTCATTCCTTTCCCATCCACATCCCATTTCCAGAATGAATTGCATAGATTTTTTTTTTTTTTTTTGCAGCTGTCCTTCATAAACTGCGCTCGCTCGTCGTGTGGCAGTTTTTAAAGGGCACTGGAGCCGTTGGCCAGTCGCTGTAGTCTGTCTGATTCGCTTGGCAGGAGTCCAAAAACTGATGTCACCCCTTCTTTACTCCCCTCTTTTCCACCGGACTTTCTCTCCTCTATCAATTCGTTGTCAAGGTCTTCCACCAACTATTACTTCTGGCATCCAACTGAGATAATTAAATACCTCCTATGTGGTAAGAGTGCTGTAGTAATTGAGGTTGGCAATATGTTGGGTCAGTCTGGATTTTTTTATCACAATTTTATTTTGTCAATAAGAGACATGTGTAGCTACTTGCTTACTTCTTCTGAGAGTTCTCACTTCACTGTAATTGGTTAAATATGCGTATCACTCAGAGCACGATGGAGGCTGACCAATAGGAGGAGTGGATGGGAAAAATTAGATACGAGGTACTATTAATATGCTGCTCACGGCCTGTTGTAGTAGTGACAGTTATAGACAACTGCCTCAGTAGTAGTATACGCCAAGTTGTTTACTATAAAGCTATGGCTATCTTTACCACAATCACCTTTGGCCTTTATAGCTATAGAGCGACAGGGCTGTGGAAGCAGAAAGAAAAGATTTTTACTTTAGGAGTCTGTGAAGTTTGTGAGAGGGTCATTGTAGACAGCCATGTCAGTCCTCTGCGGTAAACAAAATGGCCGTGCAATAAAACCCGCATTTAGGAGGGCAGCACCGAGCTCCTGTCTCCCAACTGCCAATCTGCCTGGTCCTTCTGCATGACCCAGTGCGCTCAGCGGCTGTGCGCTCAACCCCAGCACACGGGAAGGACGGGCTCGCAAACTTTATTTTATGTGTTTAGTGGGAAGTCAAACTGGGAGAGGAGTGTTTGTCTTACAATATATACAACAGCGTGTTTGCAACTTTTGATGAAGACTCTTGGATGCAAATCAAATACAAACTTTGCAAAATCGAGTTGGGAAAGTTTGTTAAATCACATTTTTATTTTGTTTAAGGATCAGTAGTTCTAGTAAAAAGCAGTACTTTCCATACTTTTACATTCAGTTGTGGACAAAAGTACAATTACAGTGTATACAATGCAGGGGGCAGTGTTGCATTTATAAGGTTCACCTAACTATAAAACGAATGTATTTTATTTAAACATCTGCATATCACAATGGCCCCAGCGTATGACAATACTAAAACAGATTCACAAATACAAAAGAGTGGTTTGACTTTGAAATAAAACTTTAAGGCACTTTTCAGCAGTTTTAACTCCCTTTTCCCTTTAGTTCATAGGATCCTCGCTAAAGGTTGTGGGACTCTCGCGGGGATAGCAGATGGCAGACACAAGGTGGCTCGGAGGTGTCAAGCGCCATTTCTGGGGTTGGGGAAAGTTGGGAACAGCGGAGGGCAAAGGCTCATGGGAAAGCTGCTTCCAAGGAGAGGTTGCCGGGGCAGCGCAATCTTAGGTCCCTTAATGAGGTCAGGGCAGTGCAAGTCCTGCCTACCTACACAAACAACCTTCAAAATCACAGTGGCATTATTCTAAGCAGCATCTTTGAAGACATGTATCTGTTTGTATGAACCATTCTTCTTCCGACTGGGCTGTCCCATGTGGTGCCTAATGACAGGTACACAGAATTTCACATTCCTGCAACACCGATCTCTGAGGATTGAGCAATAAAAGAGGTAGATACACACATGGAGGGCCCATTTACATAATAGTCCCGCAGTTTCATGCAAATTCATGTGATTCTCCACCAAACATCTGCAATGCAAGCACAGTTTAGTATGCATGAATTTGACGGGGGAAGGGATGGGAGAAGAAGAGGAAAACGAATGAAAGATAGGAGAAGGTTAGGATGTATGTGGCAAGCAACACTAACGATAGGTTTGAAGGATAGCTTTGATCAAGGAGAAGTAGCAAAAATACATGTTTGTGTTGAGATGACAGCTTTGAGTATGTACATTTCAATACAAAGCCTTCTGCTAGTCGGGCGAGGCAGAAAAAGCCAAGAGAAGTGAATTTCAATGACACATGGAATCAATAAATTTCAGGATTCAACAACAGATGGTTGCGATATTCCAGTTTTACCGCAGTGGCAGGCTTGTGTGGTATGTCTCAGCACTCGCATGCAGACAGCCATGCTACACAGCTCCGGCGTCATATGCAGAACAAATAAATTATATGGGAGGACAAGTAAATGAGTAGACTCTAAATGATCACGCTCTTAAATGCCATATGGAGGTGTTCAGTTGAGAAAAAAAAAATACCTGCACGTGACGGCTAAGTGCTGTGCAAGCAACAGTAGGAGCTGTTATTATATGATACTGTTGGGTATGTTCACGCACAGCCCCTGTAATTAAAATCATATAAAAGTCTTATTTTACATCTGAAAATGTCAAAATGAATGCTAGCGTTATGCCAAGTATGTTGATGGGCCAATTCATCTACACTGTGCAATGGGGGATTTTATGGGTTTTTTGTGTTGCCAGAATGTGTATAAATGTGGAATTCTGAACATGTTTTTATAAATACCATGTGCAAAGAAATGCTAGTTTGTGATTGAAAAATGGATTCTATATTATGTAATTTTCTTTGTTATAATGTTGTTTCCTCATCACAAACATGCCTGTAGTTGTGTTATGTTTCATTCACACATTTAACATAAAAAACCCTGCATATTTAGACTGAGTTCTTCTCTCAAATTAAACACTCTGTTCCACCTTGTGATGTCATGCAGTAATACAGGAAGTATTCCACTGTGTTTTTAAACTCCATACACCTTCACTAGAATAATTAGGATGATTTCAGCTCTGTACTCTAGCTGTTAACTTGAAAAGTTAAGCTAGCTAGCTGTTAAGATGAAAACTATCACTACATGACATCACAAGGTGGAACAGAGCATTTTGAGCTTGGGTGATGTAGACAGATTAATAATAAAGGGTTACTCAAACATGTGTGAATGAAACAAAACACAACTCAGGTATGTTTACCTGTAACAACATTATAACATGGCTTAATGCAAAGAGTCAGTTTTGTGTAATATAGGACCTTTAAACAAGAATTTTAGCCCTCCTACCTCCCTGCACGCATGTTGGTAGATTTGTGACACTGGAATGAGCAAGAGATAGAGTAATCATCTAATTATGTGTCAAATATCTCTGATAAAATCCTCATTTAGCTTGTTGTAGAAAGCCTTAAGAGGAAACTGAGCATTAGCAGTTTCCGTTTGCAATCACAGCTGGGGTAATGGTATGGGTTTATCAATCGATTGGCCTCTCAGCCCGCAGTGGCAGAATGTGAAATTTTTCCCTCTGTCCATTTCTGTGTCGTTAAAAAATGAATGCTTTTAACAAGGCCTGGCAGGCTTCCCTGATGAGGTGCTAACAGCAGTGATTAATATAGTGTTTACCTTTAGATTGAAAAAACAGATATATTGGCTTACATCCAGGTTGTTATGGTCAAACTTTCCATCCAGTGGTATTTTTAAGGAATTACGACATGTTGAGAGAGGATGAATCGATAGTTAACCGGTATCCCACACATCGCCATAGGTTATGTGTAGTGAAGCGCCTGTCTTAACAACAATGCGGCTTGTAATTGTGTTGTGAAGTTTGTATAGCAACTAGAGGAAGAGATAGAAACGCTCGGCCTGGGGGTAGGGCCATAAATCATAACCTAGGCATGCGACTGTGGCAAATCCCTGCAGGCCTGGAAAGATTAGCCCTACCTACACCCATGTTTACACTCGCAGACAATAGGGGCATCATTCACAAGGCTCACAGATTATTCGATACTCTCTTATGCTTGTGTGTTACATCACTCAGCCTCCAGGTTGAAGCATAGAAATAGAAAATAGGGAGTCAAGGGTGGTTGTTGGTCGCGTATGTGTGTATTGTGTGCTGAAAGAGGAGCTCGCTTTTTGAAAGACGCCCACTCTTTTCTTGAACGGCATCAGTCAAAAGATCTTTTGTTGATCAGCCTCTTTTAAAACTCTGGAAAGTGTGTCTGGCTCGTGTAGTGGAATTTATGGGAACTGGACATCTAAAGAAAAAGTCTGAAAGAAAAGTGCAGAGAGATACAGAATGAGGTGAGGGTTATAAAGTTACATGTGCTGTATGCAGTCTATATATGGCCTTTGCTGTGAAATATGAATGTGTAGGGTGTGATGGAGGGACGTCAGTCAGCAGTGTCGTCAAGCACGTGCAAATGACGCCTTGCTGTGACCCCTTTTTATTGTCACTGTCTCATGTGTTGCCAGTGCTAGTTCCTTTGTGCTATAGTCTTATACTGATACATTAATAAGGTTTTTGCACATTCAAAAATCAACATCGCCGTTTGCAAACTGAACAGAAATCCTCTTAAAATCTTTATACTAGACTTGAAAATGAAAATATTTTTATGTCGACTGCGTCTTGAAAAGTAAATATAAAAACTTATATTGAAATGTTGAACTTGCAGAATGCCAAAAAATAAAATATGTCAACATTTTGAGTTTGCGCCTCTCATAGACGTAATGTTTTCCCCCTTTCGTATTTACCGTTTGTCCTCTTGTGAACCACTATTAACCATTATAGGGTTGTCTGTCACTTGCTTGTATTACTGTCTCTGTGCTGAAAAGCAGCTCTCTTTAAGTTCGCAGGTGAGGATTTAATATGAAATGTTCAGGGACATTTGAGAAGCACTCCTTTTTATAGATCCCAATTGTAAACCTGTGTTGACACAATATTATCTTTAACCTCCATGCTCCCCCTTACAAAGGAGTCTGTTTTATGACAAAGTGCCCCCTGTCTGCACAGTTTGTATTGCGGCACCCAGTTAACCACCCGGGGTGCAGGTAATTAATCTCACTTCTACACAGTCACCCTTGTGCCTCTCATGGGTGCCGCTAAGGTGTAAAGAGAGCGTGCTCAGTGTCTTGCTCAAGGACACGAAGGCTTGGCAGATGCTCGCTGACACAGGGGTTGAACCAAGGTAGTGGGATCGTATTACTCTTCCCTATTATATACTTTTGTGATGTGGGTTTTACAGTTTTGCAGACAAGACTTTGCCTTCTGGGTGACCCGCAAAACAAAGTGACTATTGTTCAAGTGCCATTGGATATCTATGCATTTTTAATATAGAACTTTCTATCCAGTTTTAGTAGGACAGTGCATGAGTATGGAGCAAATCTAAATGTGTATGAAAGTATAAAAATTTAAATTCCAGATTTAGCTAGATTTAGTTAAAATGGCGCCCAGTGTACCAAATGACTCAATTATAAATCTAACTCTAGAAGCGCTTGACAATTATTGAAAGCACTATAGGGCTGTATGTTTATATTTACACTGTTTTACATTTTTTAACACCACCTGATGCGCTTTCCTTCATTTATGGTTGTTTACTCCAGTGACTAAACATGGTCCATTTCTTGTGTTTTCTTCCAGAGTACCGCGCCATCCTGTGTGAAGCCCCGCCCTCCCTGTTTGGTTGGGGCCAGGTCGATCCTTAGCCCCTCCCTCTCTCCCTGCCCCCCTCCCCCCTCTGGAGTCAGGATGGCCAGCGCCGGAGCCCCTCGCCTCTCCCTGCCAGTCCTGCTGCCTGTCATCACACTGCTGCTATCACTGCTGCTCACCAGCTCCCAGGCCTTATGTAAGTCTATGGCAATGCACATGAAGTTATCAACGTGTACAACATCTTGTAATATTTAGTAAAAGAAAAGTAGTAAAAGAAAAATTCAATGATCTTGTGATGTTGTTTACAATTTGAAATTCCATGGTAAAAATACAGTATTA